>CAUYPO010111409.1:0-25815 GCA_963574435.1 Cheirogaleus major
CTCTTGCTCAGGCTGGTCTTGCACTCCTGAGCTCAAGCGATCCTCCCGCCTTGGCCTCCCAGAGTGCTAGGATTACAGGCGTGAGCCACCACGCCCGGCCATTGTTTGCTTTTTGATGATTATAAATGATTCCAATTCCAAGAAGATGTTTTTTTTATCTTAAACCGTGAAGGTCCCGGGTGGATTCTAAAACCCTGACCCGCAACACGAGGATCGTTGCGGAGGCCCTGACGCGCGTCATCTACAACCTGACGGAGAAGGTGAGTCCTCTGCCGCCGCGGCGAGCCCGCCCCGCCCCCCAGGCGCCCCCGACTCAGGGCCGTGTCCCTCCTCGCTCCCTCTGCAGGGCACCCCCCCGGACATGCCGGTGTTCACGGAGCAGATGGTAAGGGGGCCGGGGGTGCTGGGGGCCGGGCGGGCGGGAGGGGCCACGCCCGTGACCGAGGCCACCGTCCCTGCAGCAGATCCAGCAGGAGCAGCTGGACTCGGTCATGGACTGGCTGACCAACCAGCCCCGGGCGGCCCAGCTGCTGGACAAAGACAGCACGTTCCTGAGCACGCTGGAGCACTACCTGAGCCGCTACTTGAAGGACGTGCGGCAGCACCACGTGAAGGCGGACAAGCGGTGAGCGCGGGCGCGGCTGCCTGGGTCAGCGTGGGGCTCACGCACGGCAGAGCTCCTAGGCCAGGGGGCATCACCTCCACTGGGACCGCAACTTCTAGAATCTTCTGCCCACCCCAGAGGGTGCCAGATGGAGCAAATGAAAATACAGGACAAAAACCGGGCGTGGTGGTGACGCCGGTAACCCCAGCTTCTTGGGAGGCCGAGGCAGGAGGATCGCTGGAGCCCAGGAGTTGGAGGCTGCAGTGAGCTGTGGTGACGCCATTGCACTCCAGCCTGGGTGACAGAGCGAGACCTTGTCTCTAAAAAGATAAATATGTAAGGAAAACGAATAGTAAAATAAATACGATGGGAAACAGAACCGTGAGTAGAAAGTACAGGGTGCCCGGTTCGCCTCGGTTCTGGGGGGGGAGAGGAGCCGTAGGCACGTCCGGGCCGCGCTCGGCACGCCCTCCTCGCCGTGTGGTCTCCGCTGTGCACACGCAGCGGGTGCTTTGTGTGTGACGTGGCAGCTCCAGACCCCTACGCTCTGCCGTTCTCTCACACTCTGGGCCTTCAGGTGACTCCCACTCTGGAGCCCCTTGAATGTGGCCCAGAGCGGCCCCCTGGGTTTTGCCTTTTTTATGTCGAAGGCCCCTGAGCTCCTCCCCAGTTGGGCTGAGCCCACACCTCAAGGCCTCCTGGTAGGGGACATGCCTGAGGTGCCCGGTGCCCGTGCGGGCTCCCCACCTGCTGTGGATGTGCACAGCTGTCCTGGGAGACACAGAAGAAGAAACCGAGGCTCAGAGGGGACAACATCTGTGGAGCAAGGGTCTCTCATTCCCTGGCCGTGGTCACCGTTCCTCTGTGGACATGCTTCCCAGACCCGTGAAATTCCTGCAGCCACCCTATTTTATTGTTAAGGAGCACATTTTAACACCCAGGAAAGGAGTGGGGAGATGCAATCTGAGAATAAGCACAGTCCTTACCCACAAGGGACAGTTGGCAGTGAGGCTGGTGGGAGGCTCCGAGTGGCCCAGGGGCTGCTGGCCCGTTCATCTCGGTTTCTGAGAAGGGGTTGTGGGATGTGCCCAGGCCAGGCTCAGGTGAGTCCCTGAGGACGTACTCTCTCCCCAGGGACCCGGAGTTCGTCTTCTACGACCAGCTGAAGCAGGTGATGAACGCGTACAGGTGAGTGAGCCCCTCACCCTGGCTCCAGCGCAGGGATCACTGGCCCACGGGTGTCCAGGGGCTGGCGAGGTGGCACCCGGGCCCTGCTGGCCAGCCACGAGGTCCCCATCTTCCCCCAGGGTCAAGCCGGCCATCTTCGACCTGCTCCTGGCGGTGTGCATTGGCGCCTACCTCGGGATGGCCTACACGGCCGTGCAGGTGAGCATCCCCGCCCCAGCCCCAGCCCAGAAGCAGGTATGGCTGCCACTCGCCCTCAGGTGGGCTTGATCCTGCTGCACCCTCACCTTGCCCCTCCCGCAGCACTTCAGCCTCCTCTACAAGACGGTTCAGAGGCTGCTTGTGAAGGCCAAGACGCAGTGACGCCCTGCAGCCCCCGCCTGCCTGCCCGCGCCCTCCTCGTCGCCCCGCCCGCCGGCCACGCACAAGTGAGTGGACGCTCCCCACCGCCCACGCTGCCCCGCGGGACGGGCCCATGTGCCCCTCACCGGAGAAACACAGTTACAGAGGTCCCCGGGTGGCTCTGTGGGGCTGGAGGTCTGTCTTTTTCTCTTGTCTTCAAACTTCCTTGGAGAACTTGCTCGAAGTCCCGGGGCCAGGCCACGGGCTTGGGGGCGAGCCGGGCCTCGCTCCACGTGAGCAAACGTGCGCTGCTGCAGAGGTCACGCCGGACACACCCCTCCTGCCACGGTGATGGCCGAGGACCTGCCCTCCCCAGCTCTGCGCACGCCGATGACCCAGTAGCTTGGACGTGGCTGTTGGTCTCTCTGCTCTCTGGTCTGAGGGCGGCGCCAGCCTCCGGGTTCCCGGATCCCAGCCACACCCACAGCCTCCCGCCTCTCTGACCACGGGGTCCGGCCACAGACGAGCGTGGTGGTGACTGTCTCGGAGCCTCTGTCCCTCCCTGCCAGCCGCGTGCCTGTCCTGTGGGACGCCAGGCGGCTGCACCCAGGCTGTGTCTTCCCCGCCCCATGCGGGGTCCCCCAGCTGCCTGTGAGCTAGTTCCCGGGGTGTCCTGGGCCCTCCACGCTTCCCCGTGACCCACCTGCCGTCTTCCCTGCAGTTCCAGATCTGATGGTAGTGCTGGGCGTGATGGTGGCGCTGGGCATGCTGGGGACTCAGGCGTGCTGGGGGAGAGAGGAGGCGCTGCCCCTCCCCCCACTCGCTCCCTGCCCTGGGCCTTGGTCTCCTGTCCCTGCAGAGGAGCACATGTTCTAGGGGGCTGGCGCCTCCGTGTGATTCTTGTGGCCCCTGGGAGCTGTTGACCAAGCCCTTAAACCTGCCAGGCAGCCCGGGGGCGCGAGCCCCTCCAGGGGGCTGGGGGGAGGAGGCCGGAACTGACCTCAGGGAGACCAAGGTGTGTCTGTTCATGAGCAATATAATCTGTGACGTGTTTGCCAGGGGGGCTCTGGGGGCTGCAGAAGCCTGGGGGCGTCCCGCCCGGCCGCTGGAGCCATTTGATCCCAGGGCCAGGGCCGTCAGAGCTGGGGAGTCCGCTGGGCGGGTCCTGGGGGTCTGTGACTCCGGCCCCCAGTTCCTTGGCCCAGCATCCCTGGGGACCTATGGCTTGGAGGGGCAAGAGGACCCCGTCCCCCACTGTGCCCGGCACCCGCCTCCCCCCAGAAACTGCGCCCTGTCCGTCCCCTCACCGCTGGCACGTGTGCTCCAGACACCGATTCAGGCCGCCACCTGCGTGTCACCGTGGAAGGACGGGAGGCACTTGAGTGCCTCGGGGGGGCTTCTGTCTGGGTGTCACTGAGCTGCCCGGGCGGGTGATCGGGCCGCCCGAGCTCAGGCTGTTGTGGGACGGCCACTGGCCAGTGAAAAAATAAAGCCATATTGAATGATCGTCACCACGGCCCAGCCTGGGCCTGAGGACTCGGTTGTGCCCACTCGGGCCGTTCTTGCTGCCAGGGGTGTGGGGAGGGGCCTGAGCGCGGCCCGTGGCCCCGCCCCCTGTGGCAAGGTGGGGTGACAGGTGCGCTCACTTCCTCGGGCCGCCATGTGACAAAGCCCCACGAGCCAGGCAGGTTCAAACAACAGCAGAGACCCTCGCATGGTCCTGGGTGTCTCGGCCTCAGCGCCCTCCGGAGGCTCCAGGGAGGGGTCCTTCCTGCCTCTTCTGCTTTCCGGCGGCCTCAGGCCTCGGCCTTCGCTGTGCCCGTGTCGCTCCAGTCTCTGCCTGGCCTCTCTCGTGTTCTAGAAACGCTGGGTCAGGGCCCAGCCTGCAGCCTGGCCTCACGAGCGACCTCTGCAAAGGGCCTCTTCCCAAAGAAGGCGGCATCCTGGAGCTCTGGGTGTGAGTTTGGGGGACGCTGCCAACCCAGGACAGGAGGTCACCAGGCTGTGTGAAGGCTGCCACCCTCCCCGTCCAGGCTCCAGGGAGGCCCCGGCAGGGCACAATCCCCAGTGCGTTTTGGTCTCCCAGGGTCCACGGAGAGGATGGGGATCCGGAGCTTGTGCCCCCCCAGGTTCTTCCTGGTGTTTGCGGCCCTGCTCGGCCTGCCCAGTTCTCTGATTCATTCAACAAACGCCAGTCGCACTGCTGCTGAGATGCTGGGGATTTGGCGCAGAAGAGTCCCTGCCCTCACAGACCTGGTGTTCTGGGGGATGGAGGACAGCAGAGGAAAGCGAGGAGGGTGCGGGAAGCCTAGGGGAGCCGAGGGCAGGACTGTGGGCAGAAGCGACATACATTGATCCGAGACATGAGTGATGAGCCAGCTGGGGAGAAACCTGGAGGGTGTTTCAGGTGGGGAAACTGCCTGTGCAATGGCCCTGGGGCGGGACCTGCCTGGCGTGTTGGAGGCGCAGGGAGGAGGGAAGGACTGCAAGGGAGACTTGGGCTTTAACCTTGAGGGAGGTGGGAGCCATGGAGGGCTGTGGGTAGAGGAGGGACGGGCCCGACGCAGGTGCTCACAGGCGACCTCTGGAGGCTGCTGTGGGGGCAGACTGAGGGGTGAGGGTGGGGGCCAGGGCCCCAGGCGGAGGGGGCTGGACTGGACCAGGTGGAGGCAGAGGAGACTGGGCGGTCCTGTCCTATGTGTTCCAAAGATGCTTTAGCAAACCCGTGTGTGGGGCCAGACTCTCGAGTCTTCCTGAGCGACTCCTATATCCCCCCCACCCCCGTCAATGCTGCCTGTTCTCAAACTGGGTCCTCTGGGATTTGGAGACGGGGCCTGGACCCAGCGCTTTGTCTACCCGAAACAGGTGGCGGGAGCAGATTGTTCGGTGGGGAGGGGACGGGTGGACTCAGCGCCTCCGCGGAGCCACCTTAAGGGCCTCCGTGGCCCAGGGGGGTGGGGCTGTGCCTCCTTGGGCCACATTGTCCCAACTTGGGGAGTCTGGGATTCCAGGGCCTTGACCTTGGTTTCAGGGCCCCACGGGACCACCAGGCGCCCGGTGAGGCTGAGAGGGGACGATGGTGGCCTTTTCCTGTCCCCTTGGGCAGAACTCACAGTGCAGGGGAAGAGCCCGCCCGGCATCTTCCTTCGCTGACACGCAGGCGTCTGTGTCTTTCTCACACACAACGTTCCTCGATTATAGCCAAGCAAAGGGGTGTCACCAACAAGCCCAGCCGGCGGAGATAACCCCCGCCAGCGCGCGCTGGTATTTTTTCATTCTCTGTATCTTCCCAGCGAGTCTGGGTGTACGTGTGTGTGTCCGCGAAAGCTCGCTTTGGAAATAGGATGGTAGGATTCATTCCGCTATATATAAAAATGTGAAAAGTATTTTTATGCATAAGCAGCACTTTCTAGGCATAACTGGTACGTATTTATTTATTTATGTATTTATTGACTTCAGGGATGGGGACTTTCTCTGTGGCCCAGGCTGCAGTGCAGTGAACTGTGACCGGCCCCCAGGCTGAGCCCTGCGCCACTGCCTATTCTTGTAAATGAAATTTTATTGGCACGTGGCTGTGCCGTTCCTGTCCCTGTTGTCCCTGAGGGCTGCCCGCTGCAGCGGCAGAGCCTGGAGCCGGGAAGCGACAGAGACCAGGTAGCCCACAAAACCTAAAATCTGGAGCATCGGTATAAACTCGACGTGGTCCATCCACACGCGGGAACATCACTCGGCCACGAAAAGGGACGAGGCTCTGGCACGGGCCACAGCGTGGAGAGACCTTGAGGACATCGTGCTCAGTGAGAGACGCCAGACACAGAAGGACACGTCCTGTGTGGTCCCACTCGCAGGGGGTCCCCGGAGTCGTCAGAGCCACAGAGGAAGTAGGGTGGCGGGTGCCAGGGGCTGGCGAGTGAGTGTCTCACGGGGACAGAGCTTCGGTTTGGGAAGCCGAGAAAGTTCTGGAAGTGGAGGGCGGTGGCGGCTGCACAGCACTGTGCACGCGCTTCATGCCGCTGAGCTGCGCGCTTAGAAGTGGTTACGATGGCAAACTTTGTTATGGGCATTTGACCACAATTTTAAAAGAAAAAAAAACCAGTAGCAGTTCCCACAGATCTGGCAAAATACAGGAAGGCGCAGCTGTAAGACGCCTGTCCTGGGACCTGTGGGCGCCTGGACTTGCCCCTCTGAGAAGCGGGGACAACAGCACTCCCCGCCGCGTGTGACGCTGGCGCGGCGCCCGGCACGTGCCGGATGATCGGTCAGTGTCGCCATTAACGGGGCCCAGGGTGTGCTCGGGTTCCCGGAGTGACGCGGGCGCGGGTGTGAGCCCGGCAGCGGGGGGACCAGTCGGCTTTGAGAACCTCGGGACCGCCAGGCTCCAGGGAGGGGCCGGCCTGCTGGCTGCGATGCCACACCCTCCGAGCGACAGCCGCCACTGCTGCGCCGCCGTTTCCTTTCCTGTTCTGAGGTTTTAGACTTTCTTGATTCCAAAGTGATTCACGGTCAACGTGGGAAGAGGAGAAAAATGCAAGACAGGAAAACCCACAGAGAAGGGGAGGAAAAAAAAGGCTCTCACATCATTTTCAACCGTTGAGGTCCGTGCAGTCGGTCACCAAGTATCCGCTGAGCCGTGCAGGGTGCCGTCCCTGGGCAGGGCAGGTGGCCGTCCCCGCAGACAGAACTGTCCTCAGCAGAGGGGAGGGTGCCGGGAGCAGAGCAGTGAGGGTGGACACGCAGGTTGGAGCAGCAGGGAGGACTTCCAGGAGGAGGTGACACCTCAGCTAGTCATGAGTAGCTACCAAGGTAGCAGTGCCCAGCAGGGGGACGGGGGATCCCTGAGATGGGCAGGCAGGGAGCGTCCCTCTGAGGGCATGGACTCGGGGGGACAGCGGTTCTCAACCAGGGGTGATCTGTTTCCCAGGGGACATTTGGCGATGGCTAGAGATGTTTCTGATGTGCTCAGGCATGGGGCGGGTGGAGGCAGGGACGCTGCTCAGCACCTGCAGTGCCCAGGACGGCCCCGCCCCAGAGAACGATCGGACCCACTTGTCAACAGCGCTGAGGGGGAGAAACCGTGGTCCGGATCCAGCCAGTCTCATGGGAGAGTGAGGAGTGGGCCAGTGCAAAGGCCCTGGGGCAGGTGTATGAAGAAACATACATGCCCCAGTCTCTGCTTCCGCAATGACAGCCCACAGCACCGGCCTCCTGCTGTCACACCGGTGGTGACCAGATTTCCTCCGGCTAAAAATATGTCACAGAACCGGCCCTGTGGTCTCCAAATGCTCCCAGGTGGGCAGCCGTCCTGTGCCCTGCCCTGTCGAGGAATAAATGCCGGGGTGGGTGACCTTTGGAGGTGAAATGCTGGATTTGAGCACCCAGAGGACAGACCCCAGCTCGACCAGGCTCTTGTTGTTTTGGGGTGGAAGAGAAGGAGGAAGGAACTGGAAAAAAAAAAGGCGTGTTTGGCTCATGGGAGGGCTGGCAGCTTTCTCTTCTGATTCTCGTTAACGCCTCTCCCTGCACGCTGCGGCCCACGGGGCTCCGCGCAGCCTGCGTGGGTCTGCATGGAGACGGAGCCTGACTCCGGCCCAGCGCCACCAGCCTGCGGGGGGGGCTCGAGCGCCGGGCCCAGCCATGGCGCCTGGGACTGCACGGGGGCATCGTGGGAGGACCCCGAGCTTCCACTCACCCTGATGTTCTGTCCCCATCGGGGGTGGCCAGGGGGCTGCCAGTGCACATGGTGACCAATGGCCACTTATTGACCACCAAGGATGTCCCAGACACGATGCCAAGCCCGCGTTTGAGCTTGTCGAATCCACACCCAGGGGCGTCACTCTGCTCTCTCTCTCTCTCTCTCTCTTTTTTTGAGACAGAGTCTCGCTCTGTTGCCCAGGCTAGAGTGCCGTGGCGTCAGCCTCGCTCACAGCAACCTCAGACTCCTGGGCTCACGTGATCCTCCTGCCTCAGCCTCCCGAGTAGCTGGGACTACAGGCATGCGCCACCATGCCCGGCTAATTTTTTCTATATATTTTTAGTTGTCCAGTTAATTTCTTCCTATTTTTAGTAGAGATGGGGTCTTGCTCTTGCTCAGGATGGTCTTGAACTCCTGACCTCAAGCGATCCTCCCGCCTCGGCCTCCCAGAGTGCTAGGATTACAGGCGTGAGCCACCTCTCCCGGCCTCTCTCTTTCTTATGTTGTAACTTCTGCATTCACACATCATCTCACTCCTCTCCTGCTCGACGTCTCTGTGCGGCTGTGCTCTTTCCCACCCTCCCGAGAAGTATTGTTCACTTTCGCTCTGAGATTGTGCATGCTTCCTGCTGTGTACGTGTGTGCGCACGTGTGTACACCTGGGTCTCCACTGGGTTCCCCCCTCTGTCATTCTCAGTCACCCCTCATCCATCTACCTGTCCGTCCATCCAGAACAGCACCCTGTCGGGCTGGGTCCCAGGGTCTGTCTGTCCTGTCTCTCTCTCACCGCCCGACCCCTCCTGCTTCACTCGCCCTCACACCTTGGGGTCCCTGGTTCCTGTCCTGGACCTTTCCCACTCCCACTTTTCGCTGGCTCCCTGGACCAGAAGGACCGGAGTCCTTCTTCACTCTGATACGCAGCATCCCTGCAGCCCGGACCCTCCTCCTCCTCTCTCCCTCCTGCCGCTGACTGTGGCTCACGGAGACTTGGCTCCTGCACTCGAGCCCGGCGCGTTCTGTCCCAATCCCCCAAACGTGTTCCTCGCCCAGTTCTCATTAGCGCTAAGCACCACCGCCAGCCACCTGGGGCTTCGCAGCCAGGAGCCCGAGTCATCTCTGACTCTACTCGTTCCTGCCGCCCACCACCCATCTGTCCCCCTTTCCTGTCAAGTCTCCCCCTGAGGGGCTCTGAGCAGCCCCCCTCCCGACTCCCATTCCCATTCCGCACCCCCACAGCCAGGCACCAGCTTTCCGATGCCTGGACCATCCGTCCATCCATCCGCCACCATCGTGGCTCCATGCTCAAGCCGGCACTGAGCACCCGGGTCTCACTCTGTGCATCAGAGCTTCTGTGCATGTGTGTGTGTGTGTGTGCGCACGTGTGCTTGTGTGCCTGTGTGTGGGGGTCACTCCCAGCCACTCCTCTGGCCCCTTTGCCCTCCTGCTCTCTAGCACAGCCCTCTCCTGCAGTTGTGCCTCCCCCTTCTGCCTCCTCGTCCACCCCCAGGAGTCCAAAGGCCCTGCCACAGGTGCTGGCTCGCATCAGTGTCCCCTCCGCCTCCCCCCTTTGGCTCAAACTCCAGACCCCACAGGTCCACTCCTCCCTCCTCTGCTCCCCCCAGGTCCCCGCATCATCCCCACAGTGTCACTCCCACCTCCCCTTGGCTCTTCCCACCCTTGCACTGTCCTCTCCAGGGAATACAGGGCACTGGCGTCCTCTCCCTTCCCCTCTGCAATGGAGCCGCTGCCCCAAGCCCCTGAGCACCCGCTGCCCCGCCTGCAGCCGGCTCTCCTCTGCCCCTTGGCACGGGCCGGTGTGGCTTGTGGACACCAGCTCCTCCCTCGCTCTGACACTGAGGGCTCCGAGTCTCCTCCCCCTGTCAGGCCGGGCCTCCTCTCTTTCCTTCGGATGGTTTCTCCCACCAGCCTGTGTGGGACCTGGGCGCCCCAGGGCTGTCCTACCTTTCCCTGCCCTGCCCACTCCCAGGCCCCATCCTCCCGTCCTTCCACGGCCCTCCCTGCCCCCCCCCACGGCCAGCTGCTCTCTGGCCCGGGCTCCGGCCTCTCTGCTGACGTCCTGTCCTCCCCAGAGAAGCCCCAGCTGACCCCGCCCTTGGGGCCTTGCGGGACCCAGTGAGCACTCCTCTGGGAGCACCAAGGGCCAGGATGTGGCTGTCTTTGTCCCCGCCAGGCTGCGGGCTACTCTCAGAGTCCTGCTCGGGTGGGAGAGCGGAGGCAGATGGACGGAAGGTGCCTGTGGATCTTGCTCTCTTGCCCTGTATCCCCGTGTTGCGCTTTCCTCTCTGAGAGCACTGTGCTGAAGGACCTACTGTACTTGTGAACACACGAAGGCCTCCGTCTGTGCCTCAGGTCCCCTTTGACCCCTGCCCCTGCCCGAGCCTCAGTCAGGTCCCAACAGGAAACAGATGTCTCCCCCAGACTCGGGAAACCCGGTGGGGGGGGTCTGTTTACAAAGGCAGGAGGTGTAGGCACAGGAACCCAGAAGAGCAGCAACCTTGTCATCACCAATGGTCCCCAGGAACGAGGGTGGAGAAGTTTCCAGAATCGTGCAGAGAGAGCTGCTGAGAGCAGAGCCACACAGCAGCCTGAGCTCTGGGGAGCCTCCTCCCTCCTCCTCCAGTCTCCTGCGGGGGGACTCCTGGCAAAGGCCAGTGGGGAGCAGGGAAACTGGGAGGGCCATTGCTTCAACCACACAGTTCAGCCTCTGGGTGGGAGTGGGGGCGTCCGGTGGAGCTAGAGGGTCGAGGGGAGTCATTGAGCCCTGGGTCACCCTGAGGTCTCATCCCTCTGGGCCTTCCCAAGCTCAGTTGTCCCTCCACCGCCCCTTCTCGTCCATCTGCCAACACGGTGAGTGGCCCCCGAGCCAGGGCCGGGCTGTGGGCTGCGCCTCCACCTGTCTGCGCCCCCCCTGCCCCCAGGGCTTTACTCCCCTTCCTTGACTTTCTAAACTTTCCTTTGACCACCGCCCCCACCTTGCTGCCTGTCTTCTGCTCCCCCAGCCTCGCCCCTCCCGCTCTCCAGAGCAGCCTTATTGCATTTTGCTGTTTGTGCGTCATCGCTGCTGTGTGTGTGTGTGTGTGTGTGTGTGTGTGAGTGTGTGTGTAGCTGCAGCCGCCCCCCAGCTTTCTCTCTTGTTCCTGAGGCTCGTGGAGTTTTTCTTTTTCTCTGTGTCTTGCCGTATGTGTGTGTGTGTGTGTGTGTGTGTGTGTACATACATGATCAGGGTCGGTGCCCGCCTTTCCTGTCCTGCTTCATCTGCCTGCCCGTCTGTCCATCTGTCCTTCCTTCTACCCACCCATGCACCCACTCACCCATCCACCCACCCACCCATCCACCTACCAGCTCATCTACCTACCCACCCACCCATCAACTCATACACCCACCAACTCACCCACCCATCCACCCACCCATCCACTCACCCATCCAGTAGATACTCAGCAAACAGAAGTCAAACACCTACTCTGTGTCCTGCTGAGGACGGAGCCCAAAGACCTGGGCTGTGTCCTGAAGCAACTCAGAGTCCAGCGGAAGACAGAGCAGTTATCACCTCGTGAGGACAGGGGCGTGATCTCTGAGCATCACACTCATGGTGTGTGTATGTGTGTGTGTGTGATGTCTTCCTGTGTCACCCACCCCTCCACACCTGCTCCCTCCTCATCCCTCCAGGATCAACTGGTCCTGGGAAGTGTCCTCCTTCCCTGCTCCTCTGCACCCACAAACTCTCCCTGGGCCACACCACCCATGTGTGGGCTCCCAAGACCCCCTTCGCTCACCTGTGTCCAGCAGGCCCTCCTGTGCCCACCTGGGGCCCACGTGTCTGTATGTCTTCTCATCGCCCCAGGACGTTCCGCAGCATCGCGAACTCTGTAAGTCTGGGAGGAAATCTGTGACTTCCCGATCCCTACTCTGCCCTCCCCATCTCCATCTCCGCATGGAAGTCCAAGCACCCCCTTCCTGCGCCCGCCCCCCACCTGTCAGTTTTACTGGTTCCTCCTCCAAACCGCACCCACCCCACCCTCCCGACTCCTCTCCAGCACCCAACGGTGCACGGCCCTGGCAACACTGTGTCCCCTCTCCTGGGTTTTTCGGAGGTGAACTCACTCCCCCCACTGCCCTTCTGTCCCCGTCTGCCTCCTTCAGTCCATGGAGGAGCCTGGGGGGGACTTTAGTCTGTGACCCTCTCCTTCCCCCCACCCCTCTGAGGCCCCCTGCTGCAGACCCTGAGCCCACCTGGGGCTTAGCTGAGTCCTCCAGTGATCTGTTTGCCAAAAAGCATCAGCTCTCTTCTCCTCTCCCTCCTTCCTTAGGGACCCTGACCCCGGGGATGGCATCTGGACCCCTGCTCCTCCCTCGGCTCCAGGGACAGTGAGGGTCCTGTCTTCCTCCCACCTTTCGGACCGTCTAGTATCTCTGTTTCCTTCAGCGGGTTCCCTGGCCATGTGCCCTGCAGCATCTCAGTGTGCCCCGACCACGCCCTGCCTGCCTTCTCCGGGCCAGTTCCACCCCTCCCAGGGCATGGTCCATTTATCTCGGCTACGCTGACCGTGTCTGTGGACCAGACCCTTCCTGCTGAGCAAGGACCCCCCTCATCCATGGGCCTCCTTCCTGTGTCCTCCCCACCCACAGCTCTGCTGGCCTTTTCCCTAGAGAAGACCCCAGGGTGCCTGGGGCCCGCAGGCCCTGCTAGATTTGGATGTCTCTCTTTGCGCTTCTTGGGACAGGGTCTGTCTGAGTGTCTGATGTGGCCAACATTTGCAGCTGGAGGGGAGATGGATGGACAGACAGATAGAGCTGTGTCTGTTTGGGGCGGTCCCTTCTCTTCCTTCAACCCTCTTGTTCTCTTTCTCCCTTTGCTGCTTCCTCTCTTTTAAAACTTAATGTTTAATCACTTAAGTGACGCATGAGCATATTAGCTTTGCCTAAAATGTAAAGTATTACAGATAAGACTGCAGGGTTTGCTTTGACCCTCCTCCCATCCTGTTCTCCAGCCACTTCCGTTAGGGGGAACCGGTTTTCACTTTAGCACTGCGGTCCCCAACCCCGCTAGTCTGTGGCCTGTTGGGACCCTGGCCGCACAGCAGCGGGTGAGCGGCGGGTGAGTGGGTGAAGCTTCACCTGTATTTACAGCCGCTCCCCATCGCTCGCCTGTGGAAAAACTGTCTTCCTTGAAACTTGTCCCTGGTGCCAAAAAGGCTGGGGACTGCTGCTTTAGCAGGTCCCATTCTACATTATATACTTATTTTTAAACATCAAAATATATATTTTTCCGCTATAGAAATCTAAAGTGTTCTTTGGTAGGTTTGTCTTAGGGTGTTTTCTCCTGCAGGTATTACACCGAGCTAGGTGTGTGGTCCTGCAGTGGGGGGCTCGGCAGTATTTGGGGGTCTCTTTCCCTCTCGATGCACACAGATGTGCGCTGGCTTTTTGTCAGCTGCGTGGCATTCCAGAGGACAGAACTGTCGTGGTTTATTTAGCCTTTCTTCTGGTAATGGGCATTTACATGATTTCTGCTTTGTTGCCACTAAAACAAGGCGGCCACAAACATTTGTGCCTCTGCTTCTTCTTCCTCATCTGTGGGTGCTCCCTTCTGCCTCCCGGGCTCCGGGTCACTCTCGGTCTCCCCTGCCTTCCTCACTCCCTCCCAGCTTGTCATCTGTCCCTGTTCTTTCTAGATGTGGCTGTGCCGTCATTCTGTGTGTGTGTGTGTGTGTGTTGTCTGTTTTTTTCTCACTGTGGGTGTATGTGTTAGCCAGGGTCCCGACAGGAAGAGAGAGAACACTCAAATTTAGGAAAATCTGAGCAGTTTATTTACAAAGGTGCTATATTGCAAGACGTGGGAGTAGAGAAAGGCTGAGAGATTTTGCAGAAACCCAGAGCTAACGGCGGGGAGGTTGTGACCACCCCACTCTCTAAGAGGTGCAGGCGGGAGGATGAGCAGGCCCTGGGGACAGGTAGCCACAGAGAGGGGCTGCCGTGAGAGGAGCCGGGGCCTTCAGTGGAGGGGCCACTGGCCTGAGGTGACCCAGGGGAATGAACATCCTCATCTCACTCTCCTCCCGCACCCGCCTCCTGCCAGGGCATCCCATGGACCAAACCCCAGAGGAAGCTGGAGGGCTGGGGAGGCCCTGAGGGTGGCCGGTGTGGTCAGCTCCCTGCAGCAGAGGAGAGGGGTGCAGAGGGGAACTGGAGGGGCAGGCAGAAGACATCTAGAATGTTCTCTGTCTGGGCCTGTTATCAGGTTTTATTTCCAGTCTCTGGGTTACTCCATCGATCCACCCCATCCACACACCCATCCTGCCAACCAGTGTGCAGCCTGTGCCGGGTCTCTGCTGCCCCCCGCCTGTCTGCACGTCCGCTGCCCGCTCTTGTTTTCAGCTTTCTTATTGCTACGCCCCCTTCTCTTCCTGTGTCTGACTTTGCCTTGCTCATCTCTGCGTCTTCCCTCTCTCTGGAGGAGAATGATTGAATTTTGCTCTGAGGCTGTGCGTCATTTTGCAGTGTGTGTGTGTGTGTGTGTGTGTGTGTGTGAGAGAGAGAGGGAGAGTGTGTGTGTATGGAACGTGTGCTGGCTGCCTTTCCCCTGCACTGCTCTCTTTTCTGGGGGCTTGTGGAGTTTTGCTCTAAAGCCCTAAATTGATTTCCCTGATCCAGGTTCCCACCCCCTTCCCCAGAGGTAATCTCAGTTATCACCACGATGACCAGCAAAGTAATCGCACAGGTGCCTTTCTCTTTCTGGCTCCCTTATCTGATTTTATTCTTACTCCTTGAGTTAATCCATCCATCCTTCATCCATCCATCCACCATCCATCCATCCATCCATCCATCTGTTCATCCATCCATCCATCATCAATCACCTATCCTTCTCCATCCGTCCGTCCATCCATCCGTCCGTCCATCCATCCATCCTTCCATCCATCCATCCTCCATCCATCCATCCATCCATCCATCTGTTCATCCATCCATCCATCATCAATCACCTATCCTTCTCCATCTGTCCGTCCATCCATCCGTCCGTCCATCCATCCATCCTTCCATCCATCCATCCTCCATCCATCCATCCATCCATTGATCCACGCACCCACCCACCCATCCATCCATCTACCCCACAAGCATACCTTGAACACCTACTGGGTGTTCTGCTGAGGACACAGACCCCACAGCCCAGCCCACACCCTGGTGGAGCTGGTTCCATGGGTCAGCAGACCCGTTACCTGCACTGAGAATATCGGGTGATGAGCACATCCCACGTTTTTATGTCACTCTGAGCGTCCCAGTGTGCGTGGCTGCGTGTGTGACAGTGAGACGCCCTGCACCTCTGAGCCCACTCTAGACCCCACTGTGGATCGAATCCTCCACCTGCTCTATGCTTCCCATTTTCCCAAATCCAGGACGGAAACACAGATAAGGCCCTGCCTGCTGCCCGCCTGACACTTCCACAGCCTCACAGCTCTTCCTGCAGCCTCCCTCTCCCTCTCCCTCTCCTTTGATCCCCTCTGCGCTCCTGGTCAGTGCGGTTGCCCTGGCAACGGCTGCCCGCTCATCCTCCCTCCCCTGGGCTCTCTCAGAGGGTGGGCACGCTCACCTCCCGCCCACCTGAGGGGTCCGATCTCCCTTGACCCTGGTTCCCATCACCTCGCTGTCCTGTCTCTCCATCACGGCCCTTTCAATTTGGCCGTGTCCCTCCCTCTCTGCTCACCACAGGGGAGGCTCTGTGCACCCCCAGGGGCTTGGACAGGCCTCCCAACCACATGGCCCATTTCTTTCCATGGGGGTCATCTGACACTGGGGTCTATCTTGGTTTCCGGACCCCCTTTCTTTCCTGGACTCCCCTCTCTCGGGCCATCCACTCCTGTTTCCTTTGCAACCTCTGCTGCTTCCACCTGCCCCTCTGTGTCCCTGCTCCTGGGGCTCCATCCTCCCTCTCCCCGCTGTCCCCCCCACCAGGGGGTCTCCTTCTGAACTTGGGTGACCACCCTCATGCCTACCACGCCTAGTACTCCCCTCCCACTCCTGCAGGTCTCACCCCTGCAGCTCTGCTGAGCCGGGTCAGGGGAGGCCCCGTGTGACCCTTAGAGAAGTCTCTGCAGCCTTTCCCCGGCGCCCATCCTACCGGGCGAAGGCTCCCGTGTCCTGAGCGCCCAGGTACAGGTGCGATTGGGCATCTTCCCCACCCCCTCGAGGGCAGGCTCTGCATCAGCACAGAGTGGGGAGCAGGAACGCCTGTGGCTGGAGGGGAGGATGTGTAGATGGACGGCCTGGGGATCTGGAGAGCTCCTCCTCCTCCTCCCTCTCACGGTCCCTTTTGTCCCCTCCATTTTCTCCCTCTTCTGATTTAAAATATTCATTTTTAATAGTACATGTGATACACAAAGAACTTCTCTCTGCACAAAATTAAAGCATGACAGAGAAGACTGAGGTCTTTTTGCCTCCTCCCCACGCCAGCCACACCCCCACCAAGAAAAGCCACTGTGGCCGGTTCTGTGTGACCCAGACACACTGTCTATATCTAGCCTCTCATCCTGCTAGAGCTGCTTTTGGGGGTGTTTTAAAATATAACTGCTATTTGCTGTGTGCAGGGTCTGCCAGAGGGTTTTTGGCCCCGTCCTTTCCCTGAGCACGTGGCTGCGTGGCCACCAGAGCGCTGGAGCTGGGCGTGGGCATCTCTTCCCGGCTCTGCTCAGCAGTGGCACACTGGCAGCTTGCACCTGGCACAGGGGTAGCATTTACACCACAGGAATGGGCATGAGATTGCATCAGGAATTCCCCCCGAGAGCCCAGCAGGCACCCTGTTTCACAGGTCTGCTCCGGGTTGGTTTCAGGGTGGAGCTGTGTCGTGGGTGATCAGCTCTCCTGCAGGTGGACCTGTGGGTTGTTTTCTCCTTTTCATCATGGCAAATAGAGTCGCCACAAACATGGTGCTCAGGACTTCCCTTCTGCCATGTCGTCTTCTGGGTTTGGGGGTGGCCCCAGAATTCATGCCCAGTGTGTGGGTTCTCTCCTGTCTCTCTGTCTGGACAGTCACACACTCCCTCTCTCCTTCCCTCCTTCATTCTTCCTCATTTCTCTCTCAGTTCTTCTCCTTTCCAGATTTCGCCCTTGCCCTGAGGGTCACGATTTGGGTCTGCTTCCATGTGGGCATGTGGGTCACAGCCATGCCCCTCTCTTTTCAGGCTCTTTAGCGAGTTTTGTCCTCCCTCCCTCCTTCCCCCGTTTCCGGGTGTGCACACGAGTGCCCGCATCTCTGCCTCTGTCTGCCTCTCATCTCCCCGAGGGTCCCACCTCCCCCTCTTCAATTTATTTTTTAACTTTATTATTGATGTAGCCCCCTCTCTGCCTCCGCCTTCGTCTCGCTCAGCTACGCTCCCTCCCGCTCTCCAGAGGAGCTTTATTGAATTTTGCTCCGAGTTCGTGCGTCATTGCTGCTGTGTGTGTGTGTGAGCGCGTGTGCGTGCCCGAGTGCCTGCCGCTTTCCGCGCCGGCTCCCTCCCTCTCTCTCTCTGGGGTTTGTAGAGTTTTACTCCTTCTCTGTGTGTGCGTGTGTGTGAGTCACGACTCTCCCAGGAACGGTCAGGGCTGGGTCCCACCCTCACTGACACGCACATGGACTCTACGTATGAACACAGAGTGCCCAGTGAGCTCCAGACCCATGTCCATCTGTCTGTCCCATCCCTTCTCCCATCCCTGATCCCTGTCCTCTTCCACTGCACCTGCTCCCTGCACAAGCTCACTCTGGGCACAGAGTCCTCTGAGCGGCCACCCCTCCTGTACCTCCTGATCTCCTCCTGTACCCTAAAACCACTCCACCCCATTTCTCTGGCATGCCACAGATTTGGAGCCAGGATTTTGTTTTGTTGCTTTGTTTTGTTTAGAGACTGGGTCTTACACTGTCACCCAGGCTGGAGTGCAGTGGCCCGACCATAGCTCACTGCAGCCTCGAAATCTGGGCTCAAGCAATCCTCCTGCCTCAGCCTCCAGAGTAGCTGGGACTACAGATGCCACCATGCCTGGCTAGAGCCAGTGTTGACTGGGCCCTCCACAGGTGCCTCAAATGCATCTCATCACCTCCGCACCCCTAACCGGCTGCTTTCCTGTTCTCATTAACGCAGAATGTCACTGCCTTCCCTGGGGCGCCTTGCGCTGTCTGACTACTCCTGTTTAGCCACCCATGCCCGTCTCTCCCCCTCCCTGCCAGCTCTCCGTCCTAGGGGCTGCGAGAGACCCCATCCCCTGAGCCCCTGCTGCAGCAGCGTGTGGACGGATGAGTGGATGACCGCCTCCACCTACCCAGTTACCTGTCCACCCAGCCACTGACATCCACTGAGCACCCAGGTGCTCTGCTGGGGACAGGAGATCCCGAACCCCAGGCTGTGTTCTAAAGAGTCCGGGGGAGGCAAAACCAGTTATCACCCATGGGAAGATGGGATGTTGGGACTTCTGAAGTCTCTAAGCATCACTGTGTGTGTGCACCCCGTCCTCAGTCCCCTTCGGTCATACCCCCAGTGTCACAGACTCCCCAGCTTCTGACCAGATTCCCCTCATCTCATGCTCCCCGTCCTCCAGCTCCAGGGACAGAAACCCAGGCGTCCCCCTCCCCGACTCCTTCCCTCAAATCCATGCTGACTCTTCCTCCTTTGCTCCCATTCCCCCCACGGCCAGGGGGGTGCCCTGGTGACAGCCATCCTCTTCCTGCCTCCCGAGTCCACTTTCCTCCAGCGTGAGGACTGACGTGCTCTGATGACCTGTCGTTTCTCCCTCCATCCATCCATGATCTGAGAAAGGAACCTCCCTCTGCTCTTCTGTTTCCGCCCTGACCACACCCCATCCCTGGCAACAGCCCGGCCACCTTGAGCCCTCCATGGACCTCCTGCTTGCCAAATCCCACAGCCCTTTTGCCTTCTCATTTCCCCTGGGCCCCCAGGGGCCCTGAGCGAGTGCCCATCCTTGCATATGAGGCATCCGCCCCTTCCTCCAGGGGACCCCGGTGCTCCTGGCGTTCCTCCCACCCCTTGGGCCGTTCCCCTCTGCAGCCTGCGCTCCACCCTCCTCAGTGCTGATGATCCCGGCCTCAGTTCTCAGATCCCCAAGGGCGGCAACCTCTCTTCCAGGACATCTGCTGCCACCCACTGTCCTTCTCGGGCCTAAGGCTCTCTCCATCCATATATCTGAGAACAGGACTGGGGGAGGGGCTCCTCATGCACACTGAGGACCTTTCCCTGCCCCTCCCACGCTGGATGCTGGACGTCTCTTCTCCAGCCTCCTCCTCTGCCCAGCTCCCCACCCCAGTGTGAGTGAACCAAGTCTCAGGCAGCTTCCTGACTCCGGCTAGGCTCCCCCAGCCCCACCGTGGGGCTCTCAGATGCCCTCTATAAGAACTAGGGGCACTGTCTGCCTCCAGCAGCCACCACCGTCCTACCTGGGTGCCAGGCCTGGGGCCTTCTGGGTGGCCCGTCTCCAGCCTTGCCTCTCCAGCCCGCACTTGCTGGAGCTGCCAAGCCGAGTTTTTGAACCTCCCACCTGGTAGCTCGCCCTGCTCTGGCCCAACCCCACCTGGCCAGCTCCCCACGTCCTCCTGATGGAGTTCAAGCTCAATTGGTCCTGCTTCCTGGCTTCCCCAGCAGGCCAAACTCTCACACTTGGTGACTTCTCTGCCCCATCCCCAGCCACGATGATGCTCGCACGGTGGCAGGGAGGCCTGGGCTCTTGTCCACCTCCTGACCTTTGCCCCAACTGGCCCTTGGCGGGGCTGCCCTTTCACCTGGCCTCCCCGGGGCCCCACAGCATCTCAGCACACACCCCGGGAGCAGCCAGGCACATGTGCGTGTTTGGGGGTCTTTCCTCCCCACCACACCGTGAGTGTCCTGAGGCGGGTGTGCGTCTGAGTTCTCGCCAGTCTCGGTGCAGAGGACGGGCTGGGGAACGTCTCTCGCTGGAGGGGAGGACGGATGGACAGAAGACATGTCTGTCTGCGGGCAGCTTCTTTTTCTCCAAATCTGTTTCTTATCCCCTTTTGTGCTTCCTCTTCCATTCTCTTCTTTGGAAAAATTAATTTTTAATTATGCGAGTGACAGTCTGAATGCATTCAACCAGTGTTCGAGGTCAGGCTGCAGCGCGCACACATCTGCCTCTCTGCTCTCCGAGTCTCCCTCCTTCCTCCCCGTTCTCTTTCCCGCTGCTCCACATTCCCTCTAGGTTTGTCCTCACGCTGTGTCACAGTGGTGTCTGTGTGTCTCACCCCAGGTCACACCTGTGGGTTCCTCTTTATCTGGAGTTTTTTTCTCATTCTGATTCTCATTTTCTAGGTGACTTTCGCCCCTGTGCACCCACTCAACTTCCTGTCCACTCATCCACCCACCTTGGACACTTGGCCCCTTCCCGGAGCCGGAACCTGAGATGGCTCACATGTGTGAGTCAGTGTGCTCGTCCCCTCCCCCGTGCCATCTCTTGGACCCCTCCTTTCCCTTCTCCCCCCTCAGCCACCCTCCCTCCTGCTGCAGAGGAGCCTGATTGAATCTCTCTGGCGGCACGCCATTGCTGCCATGTGTACACGTATGGACGTGTACGGCATCGCTCTCTCTGGGGCACGGCCAGGGTGGGCTCCCACCCTCTCTGTCACTGTCAAAGCTCTTCATCTGTCTGCCTGTCCGTCCGGCCATCCGCAGCATGCGTAGTTAGCTCCGGGGCAGGGTCTGTCTGTCTGTCTGTCTGTCCCGTCTCTCTCGCTGCTCCGGCAGCAAGACCCCCACCCCAGCCCGTGCTCCTCCTCTCAAGCCACTGATCCCTCCCAGCAGCCTCCAACCCACTGCATCATCTTCACACCTGGAAATGAGTTTCTCTCCCTGCTCTCATCAGCACTAAGTGCCGCTGCCTGCCTGGGGCTGCGGCGGAAGCTGGAGTCATCTCTGACTTCTCCTGCCACCCACAGTCCATCTGTCCCACTCCCTGCCAAGTCTCCCTCCGAAGGGCCGCTCTGAGACCCTTCTAAGCCTTCAGCTCCTGTCTCTGGCCAGGCCCAGCATCTTGTGCCTAGACAACTGAAGAGGCTCCTCCTTGGTCCTCCTCCCTCCGCTCTCAGCCCTTCTTCATCCTCCACTAGCCTCGCCTAGCCTCCGGAAGAATCATCAATCTTTGCTCAAACCCTCCCAGGGCTCCCGCATCTCTCAGGGTAAATGCTAGCATCCTCTTCACGGCCCATGGGCCTCATGCAGTCTGTCTCCCATCGCCCCTCTCCCTCCGTCTCCCGCTCCTCTCCCCTTGCTCAGGCTGCTCCTGCCACGCTGGCCTCCTTGGTGTTCCCTGAACAGACACCAAGGCTGTCACACTGGTGTTCACGCGTGAGGGCACCCGCAGAGGGTGTGAGTGGGGGCCACAGTCTGGCCCTTCTGCTGTTCTCCAAGCCTGGTTTGGGGTTGCCTCTGCTTAGAAGAAAGATTGCCTTTCTCTTTTAAATATGAATACTAAGGCCTGATTGAATGCCCTGGATAAGCGCCAAGGGCTAGGTTGAGGTCAAAACTTGAATGCCTCCCTACCCTGTGTGAGTTCTGGGAATTGTTCAGATTCAAAGGCCTCAGTCTTTCTTTGCCTGGCCTCGTGGAATTTCACCCTGTACATGTGCAGCCTTGCACTTGGCAATGATTCAAGGGGACACGTATGTAGATTTCGGGAGCTATTTTGCTGTATAGCTTCCTCCATTCAGGTGCTCTGCCCCTCCACGTACAGCCAGCTCAGCCTCCCTGAACTCTGTTCTTTGTTGCAAAGATCAACCCAGCAATACGGCTAGACTCTATTTGAGTTTCCCCTCCCTGCACCTAAGACGCCTCCAGGCTGAAAGCTCGGTCAATTGTAGAACTTGCTTTATTTGCTTACCTTTTCCCAGGGATCACAGTCTTATGCTAATACTTGTTCAACATCTGCAAACAGTGGTTTCTAACATTTTGTCTAGTTTATAGCAGAAGAGTGAATCCAGTTCTTATTACTCCTTCATGATCAGAAGTAGAATTCCAGGTTGCCTTTTTCTAATTTTCATAAAGCTCTTTATTGGTTAGTAGAGGCACTGACAGTCATAATCCCGCCTTAGGGCCTGTTGCCCCCCACCCCCCAACACTTCTGCCAGAAATCCAAGCGGCCAGCTTGCTCACTGCACAAGTGCCCCAATGTTACCTTCTCGGGGAACCCTTCCCTAAACACCTGCTGTGGACTCAATGTTTGTGTTCTCCCAACGTTCATATATTGAAACTTTAATGCCCAATGCAGTGGTATTTGGAGGTGGGGACTTTGGGAGGTAATTAGGTATTGATGAGGACACGAGGGTGAAGGGAATAGTGCCCTTATAAGAAGAGGAGGAGACCAGACCCCTCTCTCTTTGTCAAATGAGGACACAGCGAGCAGGCATCCATCTGCAAACCAGGAGGAGAGCCCTCACAAGACACCAAATCTGCTGGCACCTTGGTCTTGGACTTCCCCGCCTCCAGAGCTGTGAGAAATAAATGTCTGTTGTTTGAACCACCCAGCCTGTGGCATTTGGTTATAGCAGCCTGAGCTGACTAAGACACCACCATACTCAGAATCGCAACTGCCTCAACTTGCAATCCCATTACCCTGTGTACTTCTCTCCTTGATGTGTGTGTTGTAAAAAATAATAGTGGAATGTCTGTCTTCTTCCACCAACCTCCTTCCGCTCTTTACCTGTCTTCTTCCATGAACATGGAAGATTGATGAGGGCAGCAGATGTTGTCTGTGTGCTCACTGCTGCACCCCCAGTGGGCAGTGGGATGGGCCAGCTTGGCTGCGGGGCTCACGGGGGATTTAAGTTGACTGGGGCTCTGTAGATGCCCTGCACACCCTAGAGTGCTGCTGGTGCTGGTTGAGGGTAGGGTGGAGAAGGTGTGGGGGCCTGGCCAGGCCCTAAGCAGCTCACTGTCCATCCACACTTGTGCTCACGATCTCGTTCTCCACCTGTCCCTGCTGCTCCTGATACTACACAATGTCCGGCCTCCCCAGCCCAGCACAGGCTCCTTCCTCTGCCCAGAGAGCAATTTCCTGACTTGACCACACAGCGCAGACACCCATTTGCAGAGTCTCCACCTCTATGCAGTGTCCTCTGCATCCCGTGACTCCTAGTCCCTTCTCCACGCCTGGACAAGGAGACTTCTTTCTAAGTGTCTTAGTCTATTCAAGTTGCTATAATAAAATGTCATAGACCAGGTGACTTATAAACAACAAACATCTATTTCTCACAGTTCCGGAGGCTGGAAAGTCCAAGATCATGGCGCCAGCAGATTTGGAGCCTGGTGAGGGCTCTCTGGTTCAGAGACAGCACCTTCTAGCTGTATCCTGACATGGTGGAAGAGGTGACAGGTCTCTCTCAGGCCCCCTTTATAAGGACACTAATTCCATTCATGAGGCCAGAGCCTCCCAAAGGCTCCACCTCCTAATACCATCATCTTGAGGGTTAGATTTCAACATATGAATTTGGGGAGGGGAGACACAAACATTCAGACCATAATGCCAATCCTGGAACTTTCTATTAATATGTCACTCCCTTTCCCTAACATCTGGGCGAAATTCCAAACTCCTTAACTTAGTGTATCGTCTTTTATTGCGTAACAAATTACCCCATACGAATCAGCTTAAAACAACAAATATTTACTTTCTAATGGGTTCTGAGGGTCAGAAGTCCGAGAGCAGTCTGGGTGAGCGGTTCTGGCTCAAGTTCTGTCGTGAGGAGCAGTAAAGCTGACAGCCGGGGCTGCAGCGTCCTGAAGGCTTCACCTGGGGCTGAGGGTCTGCTTCCAAGATGGTGGACCTCTTGCAGGGCTGTGGGCGGAAGGCCTCAGTTCCCCACCACATGGGCTTTCCATGGGGTTGCCTGAGTGTTCTCACAACATGGCAGCTGACAGCAATGTTAGAGAGCAAGGGTGCCAGAGCACTAGAGCTAGCCAGCTCAGGGAGCCATGGTGACTTGTATGATCGTGTCTCTGAGGTTGTACATTGTCACTTCCACCTTATTCTACTCACTAGTTAGACATCAAGAGCAGAGAACCTTGAAAAATTATTTCCGAGTGAGAGTTGGATGAGTCCTAACCAAGGAACCTCTGACATTTCCCCAGCCAGATTTCAGAATACTATGGACTAGTGACTTCTATTTTTTTTTAGACAGGCTCCCTCTTTGTCACCCAGGCTAGAATGCAGTGGTGTTATCAGAGCTCACTGCAACCTCAAACTCCTGGGCTCAAGTGATCCTCCTGGCTTGGCCTTCTGAATAGCTGGAACTATAGGCACGCTCCATCACGCCCAGCTAATTTTTCTATTTTTTTGTAAAAGATGGGGTCTCACTAAGTTGCCCAGGCTGGTCTCGAATTCCTGACCTCAAGTGATCCTCCTGTCTTGGCCTCCCAAAATGCTAGGATTATAGACATGAGCCCCTGCGCCCAGCTGAAAACCATTTCTTAATTTAGCATTGCTTGTTGTCTGATGAGGCTAAGACTTTTCAAAATCTGGTTTCTAAATGTTTAACAGCTATTCATTCATTTAATCTCTTTCATCTTGCGTTTTACTATAAACACCAAAAATAAACCAGATGGCATCTTCAACACTTTGCCTGGAAATCTTAACTAGATCACCCGGTTCATTAGGCACATCTCCTGCTTCTCATGTCACTGTAAGCAATGGTGTCACTAAACTTTCTGCCACCACATTAAAAGGATTCCTTTTCCTCCAGTTTCTAATAAGATTTTCCTCACTTTCTTTTAAACCCTCACTGCCGTCTCCTCAAAGGGCATCATGCTTCTATAAACAGCTCCTTTAGAACTCTTCAAACATTCGATATCATTCTTAAAATCTTTCCAGCTTCTCCCCAGTTTCCAAAGTGAGTCCCATGTTTGAGGTTTTTTGTTATGGCAGTGCTCTACTTCCAAATATCGAAATACGTATTCATTATCTATGACTGTAATAAATTGCTCCAAACTCAGCGCCTTCAAACCACCAACAGTTGTTATCTTACACGGTTTCTGACGGCCGCAGTCTGGGAGCATAAGTGGGTGGTTCGGGGTCTCAGGAGACTGCGGCGAAGCTGTTGGCTGCAGCCACAGGGACCCGAAGCCTTGACGGAGCTGGAGGACCTGCTGTTGGGAAGGCTCGGTGGCATGACTGTTGGCAGCAGGTCTCAGTTCCTGGCCATGTGGGTCTCTTCAGGGGGCTCCCTAAGCGTCCTCGGGGCATGGCAGCTGGCTTCCCCCAGGAGGATGAGAGAGAAAGAGAGAAAGAGAGCAGATGGGGGAGGGAAAGGTAGGGAGCAGCCGCAGTCTTTTTATGACTTAGTCTCCAAAATCCTACACCATCTTTCCCGCTCTGTCCTATCATCAGAAGCGACTCACCAAGTCCAGTCCACACTCAGAGCAGGGGATTAGGCTCCGCCTCTTGAAGGGAGGAGTGGGAAAGAATCTGTAGACATATCTTAAAGCCACCACACTTGGCATTCAAGGCCCTCTGGTATCTGGCCCCGACTAACCTTCCAGGGTTGCATTAAGGCCTTTCAGAGGCCCTGAGACTATGATTCCTCCTCCTCAACAATACTTTATGGATAAACCATAAAGTCAGTGTAAGGGAGGCCCACAAAGTTCTAGTTTTTCTCACGATAACGATTTTAATAATTTTTTAAGTTATTGAGGCATCATGTACGTATAATGAAATGCACCCATTTTAAGTGCACATTTGGATGCATTTTGACAAATGCATGCGCCAACGTAAAACCCCCACTACAATCAGAATATAGAACTTTCGTTTCCCCAGAAATTTCCCTCGAAGCACCTTTGTAGTCAGTCTCCCCACCTCTCTCTGCCCCGGGCAACCAGTGATCTGCTTTCTACCAATGGAGACTAGATTGACTTTTTCCTGAGTGGTACAGACAAGGAATCGTGTAGTATGTACTTTCTGCTTCTGGCTTATGCTACTCAAGATAGTGTTTTTGAGATTT
>CAUYPO010111410.1:0-14197 GCA_963574435.1 Cheirogaleus major
CCAGCACCATTTATTGAATAAGGATTCTTTTCCCCAGTGTATATTTTTGTCTGCTTTGTCGAAGATTAGTTGGCTATATGAGGATGGTTTTATATCTGGGTTCTCTGTTCTGTTCCACTGGTCAATGTCCCTGTTTTCCCATTCTTTATTTCACTTATATCCACTCTAATCATTATTATTGCCTTCCTCTGGGCAATACTTTGGATTTCGTTTGCTCTTCTTTTTTCTAGTTTCCTTTTTTTTTTTTTTTGCCTTGAGATAGAGTCTTGCTCTGTTGCCTAGGCTAGAGTGTCTTGGCATCAACCTAGCTCACAGCAACCTTGAACTCCGGGCTCAAGCCATCCTCCTGCCTCAGCCTCCCAAGTAGCTGAGACTACAGGTGCGCACCGCCACCACACCCAGCTAATTTTTTCTATTTTTAGTTACCTAGCTAATTTTTTTCTATTTTTAGTAGAGACGGGTTCTCACTCTTGCTCGGGCTGGTCTCAAACTCCTGACCTCAAGCGGTCCTCCCATCTCAGCCTCCCAAAGTGCTAGGATTATAGGCATGAGCCACCACACCCGGCCTTTTCTAGTTTCTTAAGGTAGAAGTTTAGGTTATTGATTTGAGATTTTTCTCTTGTGTATGGGCCATACATTCTTGGGTCTTTGTATGCTTTGTGAGTTTTTATTGAAACCTTGGCTTGTGAATGTTATCATGTGGCAACTCAGGAAATCAGATTCTACCCCCTCCCCAGGGATAATTGTTGCTACTTTTTATAGTTGTTATTTAGTGACCATTTTGAACTAATTCTGTAAAGTCTGTGTTCTTTGTCATATGTGACCATTGAAGTCTTTGTTCCTTTAACTAAGTGTTCAGCTAATGATTGGACAGATATTCCTTAAACTCCTGGAACCAAAAATACCTCCCAGTCTTTGCAGAGGGACTCTCTGTGTATGTATGTTGGGGCGTGTCTTCAGTCTCAACCAGGCAGTTTACAGCTCTGCCTTAGCCTTCACTGACTGCTTTTGCAGAGGCTCAAAGTTAGCCAGAAGTAAGAGCTTGAGTCCTTCTGAAATCTTCCCTGAGCATGCGCACAGCCCTGGGCATGTGCATGGCCTTCTAAATACCCAGGATTATGTTTGAGCTTTTCCACCCTTAATTCACAAAGTATCTCATTCCCCAGCCTTTCCTCCCAAACTTTTTATTTATTCTTCCTGTTATTCATTGCCTCAGATAGCAACAACTAAAATATTTGTCTATATTGTCCACAGATGTCTTCAGGTAATGACTTTAGTGCATTCCCAGTTAGGCAAGACAAAGACAAGCCTTTTAAGGCAGTCTTTCCAGAGAGCCACTCAGAGAGGACAGAGCAAATAATTAAATATATCCTGCTCCCTCTTACATACTCTTATTGGGAATGTATGGTATTTTTAAGACTACAGCCAAGCTAAAGAACAGAGGGTAAGATGTTAAAATGCCACAAAGCTCCCTATTCTTACCAGATTCAGCAGAGTTTCTTGAAAAAGTACTTCCTGGGTTGCTGTAAGCTTTTAGTTCATTTCTAGAGTTCTAAAAAGTTGATTCTGACTATTGTTGCCTATTTTTTCATTGCTTTTATGGTTGGGGTGACTTTTGGAGTTTCCTACTCCACCATTTTTGCTGATATCACTATGCTATTTTCTTTTTTAATTAGATTTTCTCTGATATTTAATTTAAATGTATGGGATTGCGATGGTGTTAATTTCAAACAAAAGAGAAGTATTAGGGGGCTTTGACATGTGACTGAAAACTGTTAGACTGGTATCTGAAATGGGATATGCATGCTATATTACATAGTCTTCTAAATGCTTTCTAACACTTAGAATTAATTTTGCTCTTTGTGCATATGTACAATAATCAAAAGTCAGAAAGAAGCAAGAATAACACAGAAAAGAATAATATAAAAAAATGAGAGGGATGGAAACCAAGCATTGAAATGTAAGTGAAATCATGACCCTCAAAAGTCTAACTCAATACCTCTTAGAGGATACAATGATAGGAAAAGACAAGCTTAAGGAAATTTGGCTCATTTCCAGTGAGGATGGGTCTAAAGAGATAGAGAGGATGCCCAATACTGAACATAAGCTTCAGGGCAGCAAGTCCAAATGATGTCATCAAGACAGTAACCTTGCTTATATCATCACCGTGGTACTAGAGCCTCTTTTTTTTTTAATTTAAAACAATTTCTTTACATATCCACACATACATACTTGAGATGCATGCATTTTTTAATTATATTCTGTTATTTTAAAACAAAATTATGTTGGTTCTTTTTGTTTATTGTTGTGTGTGTATGTTTGTGTTTTGTGTGGTTTGTGTGTGTTTGTATGTATATATATAGCAAGGAGCTGTACCTCCAACCAGTTCAGTTCCTCCTGTTGCCGGGGCCCCATCGGTTGGACAACCTGGAGCAGGATTTGGAATGGTGAGTGATGACCTGTGCTAAAAATTGTAACTGATATATGTAAGTTCTGTGCCAAATCCCAAATTAACAAGTACTCCTATAGAATATAATTCTTCCCAAAATGCAGTAGGTAAAACTTAAAAAGTTAAGTCATCTGCT
Source organism: Cheirogaleus major (assembly GCA_963574435.1). NCBI lineage: Eukaryota > Metazoa > Chordata > Mammalia > Primates > Cheirogaleidae > Cheirogaleus > Cheirogaleus major. The sequence continues at coordinate 2,586 of CAUYPO010111410.1, forward strand.
TTAGACCTTCAGTAGTCTACATGTGAAGTGATAAAATCAGTTATAAAATACTTAAATTCCACCATCAAATTAATTTCTATAGTATACTGTCATATCATTTTTGTAACAATATTTACCAAACATAATCTTAGTTTAATCATCAAAATCAAGCTTTAAGTTACTGTACAAGGACTTTTTACTTATCACTTTACCACCAGCCCAATTTAGGGCCATCTTTGGTAAAGAAATAAGTTTTATCTCTTCAAAAATTATGCTTACATAAGATGGTAAATAAACAACAAAGCCCAGTTGGGATGAGGATGCTGTGTGGCTGGCCAGGCCCATGCCCCACCCGCCAAAGTGACTCTCTCCCATCCACCAGCCTCATGGTGCACAGAGTTGAAAATTACGAATTATACTTTCTCACGGTTGTGGGTTCCTCAAAAGTTGTTAGAAGCACATAAAAGCCATAAACATCAGGGTATTGCCCAGGAATTCCGCTCATGCGCTGAACCACTCTTCCTCTTCAGCCTCCTGCTGGGACGGGCATGCCCATGATGCCTCAGCAGCCTGTCATGTTCGCACAGCCCATGATGAGACCACCCTTTGGAGCTGCCGCTGCACCTGGCACGCAGGTCGGTTTCCTAGATGTCCACAGATCGGCAGCATTAACTAATAAGTATAAAACTTTCACCTGGCAAGCTGTTTAAAGAGTGTTTTTACCTAATGTAATACTCACACCTGTTGCTTCAGAAGTAATGGGAGCATGGAGGACAGATTAGCAATAGTGTGAGGTTTGGAGGAAAAATGACAGAAATAATTAGCTATCCTAAGGTCCCGCCATTCTTTTCCTACTTAACTCAAGAATGGTTCTTGAGAACAACCAGACAGTTGGGGCATCCAAGGCATATGCCCCAGAGAAATGAGTGCTTCTTGTTTTATTATGTTATTAATTATTTTTTTTATTCTCAGAGTTAGCCATAAAGGTCAGAGGCACGGTCCTCTAGACTGCCAAGTCTGCCCAAGACTTGTGACACTCACTGCAATGAGTTTGCCGAACTGCAGAGTCTGTGGGAACAGTCCCCATAAGAATCCCCTCATCTCAGACACAAGCAGGCACAAGTTTGGGGGTCCCCAGGGCCACCTTCACTTCAGACCAGCTGGCTACAAATTCATGGTTTTCCATGGCCACCCTCAGATTAGACAATTCCTTCAAATTAATCATGGTACTCAGAAAAATGCTAAACTTATGATTACAGTTTGATTGTAGTGGAAGGATACAAATTAGACCCAGCTACAGGAAGAGAGGCACAGAAGTCATCTGGGAGTGTTCCAAGAATGAAGCTTCTTTGTCTTCAGGGATGTGTTCTCCTGGCATCAATGTGTGACAGTGCACACACAGTATTGCCTTCTCAGGAAGCTCACCTGAGTGTCAGTGTCCAGAGTTATTGAGGCTTCATTACGTAGGGAATGATTGGTTGAATTATTACCCACTTAGTCAAATGCAGTCTCCAACCCTCCTCCCTCCTTGGAGATCAGGCTGGCATCATATGGCCCAAAGACCCAACCCTCTAATGACATGGTTGGTCTTTCTGGCATGGCCAGCCTCCACTCTGAGTCACCTTCTTAGCATAAACTATTAGGTTTGGTTTCAGGACCCCACCACGAATAACAAAGACATTCATGTCACTCGGGAAATTACAAGCATTTAGAGGTTACCTGCCAGGATTCTGGGCAAAGGGAAAACCTCTCTGTAGGTGAGGCTGAATTTCTTACTACACAACGTGTTACTTCCATGTATAAAGACAGATGCCCAAATCTATGCACTTTGTGGAACTGTTTTGCTGCCAGGAGTGCTAGTCATACTGATGAGTCACCCTTTCTTGATTCCTCTTTTAAATTGTCTGGCCAAAGTGGTAGAACCATAGAGATTTTCACCAAGAGAAATGAATTTGGACAGAGTCAGAACACAAAATTATAAATTTAGCATCAGCATGCTAAGCAAACTAAACCAAATAGCTCAAATATATTTTAATGATATCAGTAAATGGTTTTACTGCTATAATATTTTTTAACTTACCAAGTAAGTATTTACATCATCTTATCCGTAGGATGCCTACTGTGAACTTTGTGAATATACTTTAATCCTTCTGCTTCTTCGATCTATCTCTAAATCTATCCTCCATCTGTTCCCAAAATTTGCTTTCAGCATCTTCACTTTAACCCCTCAAAATCCATAGTCACTAGGAGAATAATGGTAGGTTTTGAAAGAGAGAAATTTAGAGTGTGAGAAGCCCTTGCCTTCATGGTCGTAACCCATGCTCTGGCCCCAGGAGAAATTTTCCATTCTGCTTGAAGACTAATGAATCCTGCCTAGAGTTGTTTTGAGGGAGAGTGAGGAAGGTTTTAGGTATACTGGTTGGGGTTAAGTTTAACCTAGATATACTTAAATTCTAAGGGATCTCATTTATCAGGATTATTTCCTTGATGGTTGAATAGATCCATGGCTATCTACCACCTTTTTGAAAAAAAGAGGGATGTTTCTGTTGTTATGAACTTGGAACAATGTTATTTAGATTTTTTTTTAACCTTATTGTATTTGGCATAGTGAAAGCTTTAGAAATAAATTAATACAATTGTATTACTTAAGGCAGTTGTTTTTCTTGTATAATACCAGCATTAGCATCAATTTATTTACTTAATTTTTGAAGAATGAAAATGAAAAATAGATGATACAATGAAAACGCATTGTTTTAATCAGTAATTGAATTTATAGTAAGTCAGGGAATGATATGCCATATTTCTACAATTTTTAGATTATATTTCTTATAGCAGAGAAGCAGCATAATTATATTTGAGAATAAAAAAAACATGAGTTGGTAGCTTCAGGAAACAAAACAGTTTTTCATTACTGATGCCTAGACTATCCCACTATTCTTTAATTGGTTGATATCATGATATTGTCATCTCACCTAATTATTACTTATGGACCAATCAATCCTTGAGTCTCTTATCTTCTAAGCAACTTTAAGTGTTACATTTATTTCTCAAGATATTTCTGTGAAACATTATTCCAGTTTTAAACATAAAAATTTGGCTGACAGATAATACAATCAATCAGTTTGTAGACACAGGAACAAATATCAAAATCGATACTTCTGGAGCTCTGTTTACTAAACTAATAAAACATACATCCTTGCCCCATCATGTTCCTTCATGTTACTACAAGCATAGGAGATTAATTAGACTCAAACCATAGATGTTGACCATTACTCTATACAGACTATGTGAGATTTTTCAAGGCCTTAATAAATATTCCTGTAAAAGCCTACTCCCAGAAGTCTGTCACACATGAAAAAATAATGTAGGTTTTGGGTAAACAGAATCAAGGTAAGTTAATTATTTTTGCTGCAAGTTCAGTATGATTCTTTCCTGTAGTATTTAATAATTAGTTTTACCCTCCCCCCTTCCCAAAAGCTGTATAGGTTATAGTAGAATTTAGTGGCATTCACTACTAGGAAACTATTTGGTCATCTGAAACAAACAATGCCCCCAAATTTGATTGATTTTTACTTAAAATAATTTATATGAAATGCAAGTATACTTAGCTAATAATTTTAAGTAATTACTTAAGTGGCTTTCTACAAACTGTTTCCTTTCAATTTTTCCTTCCAATTCACTGTCACTATATAAAAAGCTATTTAAATCGCTTTATTAGTGTAGTGGTACTAATAACTCAAAGCAAAAATGCCTTTATAGAGAAATCAATTGTCATTTGTTTGTTTTACTTTATATTCATAATATATTTATGTGACTAGTTTTTCACATCTTCCCTAACTCATATCCATATTGTTCTACCAGAGTCCCTAAATTTTACTTTGGCTAAATCTGATGTCAGAGACTTTTAAGAAAACCAAATATCAGTATTTTACCGATCCAAAATTAAACACAACACTGTGGCTAAGTAGAACAAAGTAGATTTTGTAAGCCTTTAACCATCTAATCTTCTGCTTGTTTGTTTTCTGTGGTGTGTTCTGCCTAATGCTTATCTATCTCTCTGTTTGCTTTCCATTTCTGTTCTTTGGGGCTGGCTTTTTCCCCATTAGCTTTCTCCAAGCCCTACACCTGCCACTCAGAGTCCCAAGAAACCTCCAGCAAAGGACCCATTAGCGGATCTTAACATCAAGGATTTCTTGTAAACAATTTAAGGTATCTAATATTGAGCTTTTCCTGTGGGCTGTAATAATGAGCTGTGCAATGCTTAGCTATTTCAGATATATTTGTTATTTCTGTGTTTCGAAGAGCTGTGTATAATAGTAACAATTTGAGTGTATTTACTGTTAAAATTGATGTTAAAAGCTATCTTTATCAATGAACGTTTTGAAATCTTAATTTATAAAACTAGGAGGGAATGAAATCTCCAAATTGTCCTTATCCTGGAAAGCACAAAGATTAGACTTAAAAGCAAAAAGTTGCCCAGGCTACTTGGTAAATTAGAAAATTACCACTTTATTACATGATAACTAGAATTTACAGAAAGCTAACATTTATAATATTATATTTAGAAGTCATCTAAGAATATATTTGGCTATATAAGTGTATTTTCATTTTATTTATCCTTCTTTTGCCTCATAAAGTAAATTTTGTTACCCTCTGCATCTCTGCATTCAAGCAGAATTTTACATTTCTAATCTAGTTTTAAATTTCATAAATTTGATATAACTTATGAAATGATTAATGGTGAACTTATAGGTGGAAATTGATGAAGGAAAAATGTTTATTGTTAATTAATCCAGCACCTAACACAGTGGGTATGTTCTCAGCATATAACTTGCTAAATGGATGAACAGTAATTTATACAGTACTTTTCACATCCATTTCCCAGTCATTAACTTCTTCGATCTTCTAAGTAGAACCCGCAGTCCCCAACCTTTCTGGCACCAGGGACTGCTTTCATGGAAGACAATATTTCCATGGACCTTGAGGGAGGGGAAGATGTTTTGGGATGATCCAAGCACATTACATTTATCATACACTTTATTCCTATTATTATTACATTGTAATATATAATGAAATAATTATACAACTCACCATAATGCAGAATCTAATTCCGTCAGGAGGTGAGACTCAGTCCGTGATGTGAGCGGTGAGGAGCGGCTGTAAATACAAATGAAGCTTCGCTCCTAACAGGTCACGGACCAGTACCAGTCTGTGGCCCAGGGGTTGGGGACCACAGAAGTAGACAATCGAAATCCTGTAGTATAAACTAGCCAGATTTTTTTTTTTTTGCCTCCATTTCACAGCTAAAAGAACTAATCTTTGAACATTAAGTGATTTGCCCAAAGTCTCACAAGAAAAACAGGAAGAGCATCGAAGTTCTTGGACCACTGTCCAGTGTTATTTTTATTACACATCTGCCTATATTTTTTAAAAACTTTCCCTAATACCTACTGAGATTTTTGTGGATTCCTGCTGTATGGGTTTTTTTTCTTATACAATATTAATAATATATTAATATCATTTTCAGGCCTTACTTTCTCACCAAGTAATTTCTCCTTGTGCTCAACTTTTCTGTTCCACTTTGGGTTAGCTAATGTAGGTAAAAGTAAGACAATGAGCACTTATTAAAGTGTCAGGAGTGACCAAGGAAACTAGCCTTTTATCCATCTTTCTTTAGTAAATATTGCTCTTATCATATGTCAGGAACTTTGATAAGTACAGTGAACAACAGATGCTGAGACAGTCCCTGCCCTAAGTGATTCACAGGAGGGAGAAAGGGACAGAGGGACTAAGATTGACGATTTTATGAAGAAGATTGACGATTTTATGTAGAAGATTGACGATTTTATTAAGGCTTGGCCATACCTAGGCGGCCAAACCTGAAGACCTCAGGAGCAATTTCTGGCAATTTCTGGCAGAAATGACTGGCAAAGCACAAATTAGCCAGAGACATCAGTGGGGAGGGGGCTGAGGGAAGGCATTGAGTTACCAGGAATATCTCCCTTCTCTTCTCCTCTGTCACTAGTTCAACTGTTTAGTAAGTGGTTCATTAAACCCCATAACTGAATAGAAGAAAAAATAATAGAAGTTACTGCCGTGCCCCCCCCCTTTTTTTGGCTGTTCTTTTTTAAAGGTTAGCTACTCTGAATTGGTATTGGATGTCTTGTTAATAAAATTTCTAGTAAGTATCTAAATTTCAAATTTTTGTCGATATAATTTTTATCTAAAATGAAAGTATACATTGAAAGTTGTTTTAAAATTTTCTGGCTGAAAATTTAAGCTCGTTTTAAAGGATTGTGAGAAGTATATCATTGTGAATTTAATACAGAAACCTCTTGTGTAAAAGTTTTTTGTGCTAACTATGAAATGCAATTGCAAGGGAGGCAAATGTTTGGGGTGTATGGAATAGTCTTGTTTTCTAATTCAAGTACTTTTTTCTTTACAGCTGCAATTTTTGTGACTGAATAGGGAAAAAAAATGAGTTTGGAGACTTCAAATGAGATTGATGCTCAGAGTTTCAAAGTGAGCCACCAGTACCAAACCCAATGCTTATTCATAACTTCTCTTCCAAAACGTGTAGCACAGCCGTGAAAGTGAACATTAGGAATGTGTACTACCATAGCTGTTATCCCTACTCTCGAAATTGTAGTGTATTTGGGTTATTTGTGTGTTGTACAACGTAAACAATGAATGGATGTTTCTGATGCCTTTAGTGCTTTTCTGACCTCACCCATGAAAGGATGACGCAGCTGTTGTATGGTGAGCCATTGGGAAAGATGTGTCTGTGTTTTTGAAGGTTTCAATGTACATATGACTTTTGGACAAACCCTAAACGCTCCCCATAAATTCTCTTTTCTTCTATATCTCTGTTACAAGCATAGTGTGATAATATCAGATAGTAAGGAAAACACTCTTAAATATACAAAACTTTTTTCTGTGTGGAATACATTTTTCCAATCACAGGAACTTCAACTGTTGTGACAAATGTTTATTTTTGTGGCACTGTATATGTTAAGAAATTTTATTTTAAAAAATATAAAGGTTAACATCCATAATAAATACTTCTCCTTGAAGCTACCTTATCAAGAATGAAAAATTATATGGGAAGAATTCCCTATTTATCACTGCTATATTAAAATATATATATTTTAATTATATTTGACAGATTTTGCACCTAAATTGACCTATTTATTCATTCTTGATTAAACGCACTGAAAAGTAAAGGGTCCGTTTCTATCACGTCCATGAAAATGCAATTAGAGATGTGCTATTCAAGTGATTATGAAGGCACCCCAAGGTATATCTGTAATTTAAAGATTACTGCAAATATTTTTACTTTACTGTGGATTTTATGTACATCTGTTAATTTAGTATTTCTTTGTGTGTTCTGTAAACTAGTGTTCTTCCATCCTTCAATTGAACTCAAAGTAGGTTTTGTTGTACCATTGTGATTAGGATTTAAACTAATTGAGAGAATTGTATTCTTTACTGTACATATTGTATTCTTTAATTTTTAATTTGTTGTCATACTGTCTGTGCTGATGGCTTGGCTTAAGATTTTGATGCATAAATGAGGTCACTGTTGATCAGTGTTGCTAGTGGCTTGGCAGCTCTTCGTAAAAGCATATTGGGTTGGAAAGGTGTTTGCCTATTTTTCAAATTATTTAATAGATGTATGGTACCATTTAAAAGTGGTTGTATCTGAATTTACTGTGGGGATAACATACACTGTAATGGGGAAAAATTACCTAAAACCAATTTCAAAATGGCTTTTCTTTGTATTTCAGTTTAAAAACCCAGTGCATGTACGCCCTCTGAGATGCAATAAACACCTTGAACAAAGAAAACGCAAACACAACCTTTCTCTCTTTGATACTTTTTAGGGAAAAGATCTGTTTTCATATTTCAAAATATATATGTATTTTGGGGGTGAACTTTCTTTTAAAATATGTGAAGTCTTATAATTGTTTTTATGAGAATTCTCCATGGAAGTTGAAGAATAATATGACTGTAGGTTATAATTTACTCACACACTTGCACACACATATACTCTCACCCAAAATCTAGATTAGCCTATTTGAATAAAAGTTAGTGACTTTATGCCTACAACTACATTATTGGTCTCAAAAAGTAGTCCAATCTCAAGTAGAAGTATCTCTCTAGTGAAACATATTCTTATTTCTATTTTAAAACTGTCTTTCTTTTTGTTACCTAGGATTTGTATCTTGAGAACTAACTTTCAGAAGCCAGTATCTGATTATGTAATATGAATTTTATAGATTACAGTTTGATCATATATTATTTTGTGGACATATATTAATAAGTGTTTAGATTGTAAATAAGTTTAAGTTTAGTATTACATTGCTTGTATAAGCTTTTTCCTTCACTGAATGGCTCATTCAGTTCTTAATAACTGAAGCCACAAGAGCGTCATTTTGAAATCAGTGTCATGCGTACACATTTGGTGCATAACCATGCCAACTACTCACTGCAACAGGACACCAAGCACTTTGCTGGCCCACACAGAGCCCTCTACCTGAAATTACCTTACTAACCCTACCAGTGCAGTCCATTCCTGCTTCCCACCCTCTCTCTCAGAGCACAACCTTCATCAGCCTTCATGGCACTTAACAGATTGTATTATGATCAGCTATGACAGTGTCATCTGCTCAGGCCCATTATGAGCCTCAAAGGCAGGAAACGTCTCCTGTTCATCCTCAGCAACTAGCACTTCAATAGGTGCCTTGCAAATAAATGTTTGTGTGATGAACACAAGTATGTTAGTTCTTAGAGCTCTCTTCACTTGCCTGAGTACTGCTGGGCTATTATCATGTTCCTCATTACTAAAGAATAACTCTCACATAGTGCATTTACTGGCAAATGTTATTAGAGATTTTTTATTTACAAATTATAATTGTATATGTTTGTGGAGTACAATGTGATATTATGATATATGTATACAATGTGGAATGATTAAATCAGGCTAATTAACATATCCATCATCTCATGTACTTAATCATTTTTTGCTGTGAGAACATTTGAAATTTACTCTCCTTTGATAAGTATGTGAAGTAATACTTATTAGCTCAATTTAGCCGTTCCACGGTGTATGCATATTTCAAAACATCATGCTGTACATGATACATACAATTTTTGTCAATTTTAAAAATTAAAAACAAAATTTACTCTTAGCAACTCTGAAATTTGCAGCACATTGTTGTTAACTGTAGTTACCATGCTGTGCAGTAGATCTCAGAAACTATTCCTCCTGTCCGATTAAAACTTTGTACTCTCTGACCAACATCTCCCCATCCTCACCACCACACCCCCCGCCAGCACATGGTAGCCACATTCTACTCTCTACTTCTAGGAATTTGACTTCTTTAGATTCCACTGCAGTTGAAATGATGTAGTATTTGTCTTTCTGTGCCTGTCATATTTTATAACATATTGCCTTCCCGGTTCATCCATGTTGTCACAAATGACAGAATCTCCTTTTTTAAGGCTGAATAGTATTCCATTGTTTATATTTACCACCTTGTCTTTACCCATTCATCCACTGATGGCCGCTTAAGTCGATTCCATATCTTGGCTGTTGTGAATAGTGCTGCAGTGAACATGGGAGTGCAGATAATCTTTTCAACATACTGATTTCAAATCCTTTGGATATACATCTAGAAGCAGGATTACTGGATCGTGTGATAGTCCTCTTTTATTAGAGCTTTAATAGCTCTTTGTCAGCTCATTGTAATAGAGAACTCATACCAAATAAAACCCCATCTTGAAGATTTGAATGATTTTATATATGTCAATGACTTCAAGGGTGGTTCTCTCAGTATTAAACTAATCTACTTTGTTCTATGTTATATGTTGCACTTTTAAAAAAGAATAAAGGCGCCGGGCGCAGTGGCTCACACCTGTAATCCTAGCACTTTAGGAGGCTGAGGCAGGAGGATTGCTTGAGCTCAGGAGTTCGAGACCAGCCTGAGCAAAAGCGAGACCCTGTTTCTACTATAAATAGAAAGAAATTAGCCAAACAACTAAAAATAGAAAAAATTAGCTGGGCATGGTGGCGCATGCCTGTAGTCTCAGCTACTCTGGAAGCTGAGGCAGGAGGATCGCTTGAGCCCAGGAGTTTGAGGTTGCTGTGAGCTAGGCTGACGCCACGGCACTCTAGCCTAGGCAACAGAGTAGACTCTGTCTCAAAGAAAAAAAAAAAAAAAAGAATAAAGGCTAGATTTTTTGGGAGGAGTCATGAGGTTCAGAAGAGGAGGAAAGAAATGGACATGAAAAGTGAAATAACTCAATTCACAGAAAGATAAATTGTGCAAAGGCCTCTTTCTGCCCATTAAATAGACACCTTGAACAATATATCCCCACATTTTTGTTGGTGGAAAAAGGTGTGGTCTTGCAGCAGTGATTACATATTTTTTTGTGCAGAAGGACTTATTTAAAATGAAAATGAGTGTCTGTGTTAACTGGAGAGTCACGTTGGCCTATATTTTTTAGGCAACATATTTTGCGGTAGTTTGTTGTTAATCTTCTTGGGCTTTAGAGAAATTTCTTTTTCTCGTAGCCTTGCAAACAGCAGATTTCTTTTCTGGATCTGTTATTCAAATCTCCTCTGTGAATGGAGACATATAAGGCAGTGATGTTTGTGATTTAGTGATACAGCAGTTAACCTTAGCTAAATTCTCAAGTCAATTTAACTCTCTGAATTAATTTCCACATGCGACATGCATGTTCAGTTTTGTAACATAGAGGTAATTGATTTATAAAGCAGAAGTTTTCAAACTCTTTGGTCTCGGGACCCGTTTTCACTCTTAAAATTTCCTGAGGACCCCTAGAAGCTTTTGTTTATGTGAGTATGTCTCAGTATTTACGGTGTTTGAAATTAAAACTGAGAAATTTGTCTAATTTATTTAAAAATAGAAATATTAAAACCATTATATATTAACATAAATAAAATATTTTTATGAAAAATTACAATTTCCAAAAAAATAATTTAGAAGAGTGGTATTGTTTTGCCATTTTTTATTTTGTTTTTTTTTTTTTTTGAGAAAGAGTCTTACTCTGTTGCCCGGACTAGAGTGCCGTGGCATCAGCCTAGCTCACTGCAACCTCAAACTCCTGGGCTCAAGCAATCCTCCTGCCTCAGCCTCCCGAGTAGCTGGAACTACAGGCACACGCCACCATACCTGGCTAATTGTTTCTATATATATATTTTTTAGTTGGCCAATTAATTTCTTTCTATTTTTAGTAGAGACCGGGTCTTGCTCAGGCTGGTTTTGGACTCCTGACCTTGAGCAATCCACCCGCCTCGGCCTCCCAGAGTGCTAGGATTACAGGCGTGAGCCACCACGCCCGGCCATACTATAGCCATCTTAAAGAGCAATTTTGCAATATCTATACATATTCCTCAACCCAACAGTTTGACTTCCAGAGATATACGATTGAAAGTTTCCACACATGCATGGAGAAATATGTACAAAAATATTCATTGTAGCATAGTTGGTCATGGCAAAAAATAGAAACAACCCAAGTTTCTATCAATAGCAAATTACAGAAATAGATTTCATTATTCATCTGATGGTACACTATATATAGCAGTTAACGTAAACAAACTACATCTA
>CAUYPO010111413.1:0-15808 GCA_963574435.1 Cheirogaleus major
CTCAGGAGGCTGAGGCAGAAGGATTGCTTGAGCCCAGGAGTTTGAGGTTGCTGTGAGCTAGGCTGACGCCACGGCACTCTAGCTGGGGCAACAGAGTGAGACTCTATCTCAAAAAAAAAGAAAAAATTTAGTAAATAAACAAAATTAAAATAATTGTAAACTATATTAAGTGCTAAAGGAAACAAAGACTGGCTGATACAGAATAATAATAATAATACCCTACTTAAAATACTTTATTTTAAGTGAGATAGTCAAAGAAAACTCTGAGGAGGTCAATGATTTGAAGGATTGGAAAAGGGTATAAACACTCAAAAAAAGGAAATTGCATGCATAAAGAATTTAGGTGGGAAAAGAGTTTGGCATATCAGAGCAACTCAAAGACCACTGTTTCTGGATGGAACAAAGCAAACAAAGTTACAGATGTAGACAGGTGTCAGATCACATAAACTGTGGTTAGAAGTTTAAATTTTATTCTATGAACACTATGAAGCCACTGAAGGATTTTAAATGATTTTAAAATTTACAGTAAGAAAGAGTACTTTTGCTGCTCTGGAGTGAGACAAGAAGAGAAAAAGGGAATTCAATCAAAAGGGTACTGTAGTGGTCCAGAGGAAAGCCTAGATTAAGGTAGAGGAAAGCAGACAAATTTAAGTTCTCTATCTGCATTTCATGGAGACATAAAAAAACCCCTCAAATGTTCCAGTATGATCTTCAAATCTTTCCTGCCAGTCTGCTCCATTTGCACCTTCCATCCTATTAGAAGCACAGACTCAAAATTTTATAGGCATCCTTGACTCTGACAACTCTCATCCAATCTGATAGCAAATCTTGTTGACTCAACCAACCTTCAGAACAGACCCAGAAGCTGAGTACTTCACACCATTACTTCCCTGCTACTCCCCTAGTTCAAGCCACCATATTTTCTTATACAGATTAATGAAACAGAGTCCTAATGCTCTTCCTGCTTCTACCATTGTCCTTCTCCAATCTATTCTTTTTTGTCTTAGAGAGACAGAGTCTCGCTCTGTTGCCCCAGCCAGCATGCAGTAGCATATCTCACTGTAATCTCAAACTCCTGAGCTAAAGCAATCCTCCTGCCTCAGCCTCCCGAGTAGCTGGGACTGACTATAGGTACATGCCACCACACCTGGCTAATTTTTCTATTTTTTGTAGAGATGAGGTCATTTGCTCTTGCTCAGGCTGGTCTTGAATTCCTGAGCTCGAGCAATACTCCTACTTTGCCCTTCCAGAGTGCTAGGATTACAGGTGTTAGATACCGCACAGGCCTCTAATCTACTCTTAATACAGTTGCTAAAGTAATCCTTTCAAGTTCAAGTTAGACATTGGCTGCTCAAAATCATACAATAGCTTAGAGTAAAAGTCAAAGTCCTTAGACTAGCCTACTGCAATGATTTCTAAACTTTAGCATGCACCAGAGTCATCAGTACGCCTTATTAAAACACAAATTGTTGGGCCTTATTACCAGAGTTTCTGATTCAATAGGCCTGAGGTGGGGCCCAAAAATGTATTTAGGTCCTCTGAGAAGTAAATGCCAAATGTACAAGAAATTTATTAGGGGAAACACCTGTGACAGAAAATGAGGAGGGAGCCAGAAGAGGCTGGAAGAGTCACCAGACCTGATCCCAAGCAAAGGAGAGAAGAATGGAGGATTCTGAAGTATCTTCTATTGTAGTACAATTTTAAGTAAAGTATATCAATGTTGTTGGGAGAGTTTTCAAGAGTCTCTCAGGAACAGACCTGCCTTAGGATCCCTGTCACACTCAGTTACTGGATAAGAGTAACCTATGGAGAGCAGCTTCAGCTGCTTTGGAGTGATGGATTGGATTGCAGCATGCAGTAGCTGGGGCCATTCAATCATACTCCCTGTATTTGGAGATTTGAGAGGTACATTCTCATGACTGTCAACCAGGTAAAGTTAATATTGGTGATACTGGAAACCAAAGTATGGAAACCATAGTTTGAGAACCATGGGCCTTCATGATTTCCATTCTCTCATATCTGTCTAACCTCATTTCATCCTACTCTCCTTTACTTCCCTCCATTCCAGCCATCTGGCCTCCATTCTGTTCCTACTCCCTTACCTCCTTCAGGTCTTTGCTCAAATGTCATTTACCAGGAGATCTTTCCTGATTACCCCACGCTATTGATCCTTCTTATCATGCTCTACATCTTCTTCTCTTCTACAGCACTAATTATCATATAGCAAGTAAGTAAATTTATTTCATGTTATATGTATGGGCTATTATCTGTTTCCCATCACTAGAATGTAAACTTCATGGGGGCAGGGATCTTTGTTTTGTTTAGCAATATATCCCAAGCACCTAAAACAATGCCGAGCACAGCAAAGGTACTTAATAAATATTTGCTGAATGAATTACATGCATTTCTACTGTTCTAGAAAGCAAAGAAATGGAAGATGTCAAAACAAAAATCACTGTTGACCATCTCTATTTTTCATTGCAATCAAAATTTACTTTAGAAAGTTAACAGCAAGAAATTCACTGTTCCATTAGACTATAAGAAAAAGAAATATGAACAGAGTATATTTCAATTAGATATGTTTTCCTCTAAATAAAATAGCAGAAATATAAACAGAAATTTTAAAATATATTATCATATACTTACATTCCTGATACTAATGACACTTTGAACACATGCTGAGCAGTGGAAGATGGATTGCCTAAAGCCACATTAAGTGCTCTGTCGATACTGAATGCCATCTGAGAAAGATAGCTTTCTGGCTGCTGTCCATAACCATCGTATGGCACATAGAGGTAAGGAAAGATGCCATGTAGATGAAGACATGTCTTCTGACCTAAAATGTAACACATTACAAAGTTTAGTTTTGAGACACATTTTAATAATACAAAGCTCAGAATGAAAGTCATTTAAATGTTCTAATGGCAACACATCTTATCTAAGATAAGAGTTGAAGAAAATTAACCCATAGTTAAAGTTACCTGTGTTAACTACATTTTACAATAGAACATTTGGAAGCATTTGTACACATAAGCATTGTAGTATGATTTAAATAGTAGTTTCAATGAAAATATTTTTGGCTGTTTTACACTCACAATCCAACTAGTTTTACGTACTTCACTGAAACATCCTATAATTTCACTTAGCAGTATTAGGAAGCTTACAAAAATTCATTGAAAGTTTACTAAATAAAATGAATGCCTTACTTAGCATTAAGGTTTTTAAACAAGAGACTTCCCTAAGACAGAGGCAGCTCTGGGAGACAGCAGAAGGTAAAAGCAGTTCCTTTCCAGTGTGTGGAATCTTGCTACTCGGGGTAGGAAGGAGGGTAAAAATGAAATTTTGCTATTGGAAAAAACCAAAACAAAACAAAACACAAAACCCAGGCAAAACCAAATCAAAACAAAACCCCTATAGATCAGTTGTAATAGACTTCTGGATATCTCAATTTTATATTTGGTGGAGTGGACAGGGGGAGATACAATGAGAGGGGAAAAAAAAGCATGCAAACTTCTCGAGAAGCCAATTTATCAGGCAGGTACAGAAGGGGTAAATGGTGCTGACTTGCCAACAGACAATTCAGCTCAGTCATGATAAAGAAAGTAATATAAGCGAGAACCCACAAAAGTTCCAGGAACAGTAATGTATCCATGACAAGGTTAAGTAATAACAATGGCAACGAAAAGCAGATACTCTCATGAATCTGGCAGGGCTGTATGGAAGTGGTTCCTGTCTTCAGCTCGTTGTCCCTAGTTCCCCTTGGGTATGTGCCATTTGTCTAATTCAAACAGAGAGAACAGCAGTGATGGAAGAACACATGCATTTTTCTCATGCTGTCACTCACTATCACTGTGTTGTTCCTGCCAGTGCAGGAACAGGCTTCTTCCCACCCTTTTCCCTCCTCACTCTAATTCAGTGGGCCTTTCCTTTTGGTAGGAAAGTAACTATTAGTTTGATTATTATTATCCATGTATGATTTAGAATGATATATATAAAATATTTCTATATTTAGTTGATATCTTGTGTTTACACTTTTTATAAGGAATAACATTAGCTTATCTTATTTTTAAGGTACAGTTATAACAGAATTAACAAATAAATCTGGAACAGTTATTACATAAAGTATAGCAAAATTAGAAACATCAGTCACATAATGGAATAAAATCTGTGTCCACCAGACTGTAATATTCTGATTTGAATCACCAACTCTACCTACTGTCACATTTCTGAAGAATTACAAATAGTGTTGCTGTTATACCAATTTAAGTTTCTATTTTTAGAAGCAGTTATACTATTTAATTTAAAGGAATGAAAAAAAATTTTCAGTTAAAAGAAAATTCTTTGGCTATTTCATTTTCAAATACAATTTGCTATTTCCCCAATAGTGCAGTTTTTAAATTCTTCAAATAGAGAAAATGCAAACTGTATCATTGAGTGAATCTTAAGAAAATATATTTAATCAATTTACTGATGATTTACTGAAATACTTTTTAAACTTATGAATAAAGGTTACAACCATTACCCTTTTGGACATAAACTACAATTTGATTAAGAGCAGCTAATGTGCTAAAACTCCAGGCTGAAGGAGGTAGGAACACAGAGCAGTATTCCCTCTTAAATTGGCAAATAGATTCAAGACCAGTGATTACAGAATTACTAGTGCAACAACATATTTTACAAGCAATATTGTAAGTTCTTAAAATATTAGTTTTATAGTCAATATATCTTTAATAATGGAATTTTGGGTAAATTTTATAAGAAATTATAAAATGTGATTTCTACTAATATGGGCAGAGTGTTCACAAAGTATCTTAAAAATAAATTTTTTTGTTTTGGGTATTTTTTGTTTTATTTCTTTAAAAATAATTTTATATCCACTTTTCACATCTCCTGTGAAGTATGGGCCAAAGAAATTATCTTTCTTTTTATAGGCTTCAGAATTACAATTTTGGGATATATGATTTAGCAAAAAAGAAGAAATGATTTATTCAGCAGGTACTAGGCTAAGTGCTTTACGTAGTTATTTCTAAAACTTAGAACAACTCTGCAAGTATTATAGGTTACTTTTCCCAGTTACATGACTATTAAGCAACTGAATCAGAATTTGAAAACAGATAAACAAAATTAAAAACCAGTGCTCTTTCTGCTTAAACATGTTGATTCAATTTAAAAAACCAAAAAGTTCATGTTGTCTTCCTTGATCCTTAATTCCTCAGTTCTTATCTTGTATTGTGATTGCCTGTTTCCTTATCTGACTCTCCCATTTGATGGCAAATTCTTTGGGAGCCGATACTGTGTTTAAATGGACATAATATCCCCACCACTTGCACAAAACACACAGTATGTGTTTAATAAATATTTATTAAATGTACGAAAGAACCCTCAGCAAAATAGAATAATTGCTTAAGGAAAAGGAATGGTATGAAAGTCTTTGAATATGCAAAGAAACAAATCCATGAAAACAGAGGGGACTTTGATACAACTAACGGAACTTCAATCAGAGTTACAGAAGAACACAGGTATATAGGGTTGAGAAGAGTTCTCAGCTTATTGCACTTTCCTACACTGAATAATCTATAGTTCCATCTAAATTTGTAGTCATACATCAACACAGACATACCTCTCTGGTTCTCCTGCAGGTAGGGATTGCTCAGTGACTTATTCACCACCCTTCCTCAAGACAACCTTCTGAAGAGTAACCACAACACAAAGAATTCTTGCCACAGCACTAACAGATCTAATATAGGATAAGTGTCATGAAAAAGAAAATAATAAGAAACCCAAAAGCTAAATACAGAAAGAAAAATGTGTAAAAATGAATACAAGAATCAATTTCTTTTTGACAACAGTATGTCTTTTATTACTGTAAAATTTGTAGTTCTGTAATAGCATTGCTTTAATTTGACAAGATACAGACCATTTCTATTTATTTCTCTCTGCCAGCTCTACCCCACATAGCTGTAAAGTCTGTAGAGATAAACTAATTTACTCCGACCCCCATCAGTTAAGATTAGGTTCAACCTTGAGAAAACACCCTAGAATTAGTGGCTTCTCTCTCATACTAGAGACTCAGCTTTTATTAAACATCTACTTAGTGGACTAGTTAAGAAAAACCTGTGACTTTAGTACAAAGACTTTTCTTCTATACTCCATGGAGTTCCACATAAAAGATACTTTTAGGGATGTTTTTATAAAATTAGTGAAAGTTCTGATATTTTGAAACCTACTACTAAATGATTTTGGATTCTTAAAGGATTTAGGATATTAGCTATTACTAGGTAACATGGATCTAAGGGAAAAAAATCCCTATTCCCCTTCCACTTTATTAAGGTATAATTGACAAAATACAAACTGTATATATTTATGGTGTACAACATGATGCTTTGATATATGTATACAGTGTGAAATGACTAAATCAAGCTAATTAATATATCCACCACCTTGCATACTTATTATTTTGTGGTGAGAACATTTAAGGTCTAATCTTTTAACGATTTTCAAGTATACATTATTATTAACTATAGTCACCATGCATTACACTATATCTCCAGAATTTACTAATCCTAACTGACACTTTGTACCCTTTAACCAACATCTTCCCCTCCATTTTCCCCAAATGTCCCCTCTTATTATCATGTCAAACTGCAGTTAGGCAACAAGTCCAGTAAGAATAAAGATGGTCTTTGGGAGAATAAGCCTATGTACAAAGGTTTCAAAAATTTAAGAGTATGAATTTTCCAATTTGACTGATGTTGCCTAATTCAGAAGCTGCAACAAAGTTAATTCAGGAAAGCTCCACCAAAACTTGACACACCTTGACACACTGTGTAACTGCTGGTTCTTAAAAGACACCATGGCAAAACTTTGCAGAGTTGGCTAGTTCCCACCTATGTGTAATAGATCTTGTGTAACTAAGTCAGGTGCCTCTTTAACAGTGGGTATACAGGTGCTCTGAATCTCATCTTTCACAGAACCCAGAATTACACTAAACATTGAGTCCTCTGTATCCCAGCATTTCTTAGGTTGTTTTCCAACATTTTGTTCTGTATTTTAAGTGCCTAGATTTGGTCTCCATATTGCATACCTAAAATCTTGTTAGCCTATTTATAGCCAAATTGCTTGTATTTCTATAGATCCATTTTCTATAAACAGAAAGACTAAATGTACCATTCCTCTAATTCAGGAATCTGTAAACTTTTTCTATCAAGTGACAGTAAATATTTTAAGCTTTATGGGCCATATTGTATCTGACACAACTACATAACTCTGCTGTTTGTAACCTCCAAGCAGCCATAGACAATACTTAAGTGAATGAGAAATTACTATGTTACAATAAAATTTCATTTACAAAAACAGGCAACAGGAGGGATTTGGCCCATGGATAGTAGTTTGCCAATTCCTGCATAATTGATTAGACTTCTTTCTCTATCATTGACTGAAAAAGTTTAATGTCGACATCTTCTTTTTTAAATAAGCTGACTGGTAACCACAATCCAAATCATGCTAGCCTAAGAGTATCTTAGGAGAATGAATAAGAAATGCTTATTTTGTAATTTACAAATCCCATCAACCAAATCTTAAATCCAAATCTACACAAGGTTTTAAATAAATCTCTCTTCAGATCTATTAAAATAGAAAAGCTTGGTATGTGGGCAAGGAAATTTGTGTTTATGGAATTTTTCATATTTTCTTCTTTCTGGAATATCTCAAAGTTTTATATCACTATCATCACCCCTGTTTCCTTCCAGTCTTTTTCTAAAATTTCACTCTATCTTTCTTTCCCTATCCCCACAAAGCCACAAAATGAACTAAATTCCTCATATTCACAGCTAGCAAGTGTTAATTACCTATTCTCATAGGAGGAAAAAAGCTGTAAGGATGTACTCTTAGCCTCAGAAATAACATTTTCACAATTTATCCTAAGAAAAAACTTAAGAATATACATGAAAACTTAGATATTAAGATGGTATTACTAATAGCAGTAAAAAAAAGAGAATACAATCTAAGATTAATTTCTAAAAATAAGGAATTAAGTAAATTATGTTATATCTATATAATAGATTAGAGCTATGACCCTTGTACCAAATCCTGCTTGCTGTTTTTGTAAATAAAGTTTTATTGGGACACACCACACCCATTCAGAATGGTCTATGGTTGCTTTTGCTATAGGCAGAGTTGAGTAGTTGCAACAGAGTTCTTATAGCCCTTGAAGCCTAAAATATATACTATCTGGTCCTTTATAGAAAAAGTTTGCCAACCTCAACAACAGATGGTGTGGAAGTATTTTTCCTAGCATGAGAAGATGTTTATGACATATTTATGGTCAGGTGAAAATGAGTTATAAAACCATATATAATACATGAAACCAGGTGATAAGTGATTTTATTTTTTCTTTTTAGTTATATATATTTTCTAAATATATAATCTGTATAAGAGAAAGGCAGGCAACATGAAGTTACCTACTTCTAAATGACCCAGAAATTTAAAAGACAATACAAAGTATAATAACTAACTTTACAAAGGGCATATGTTGAACAGTTTCATTTTCTCCTATTATTTGTAAATAATGCATTGGGGTTTCTCATTTATTTATACCATTCTATTTCTTCAAATAAAGCATATAGGACTTCATCTAGAATCATTGGTTCTAAGTTATTAATTCCAAACTACTAACAGAAACTATATCCCTCAGATATCAGATGTTTCAAAAGTCTATTTACTCACCTATCTGTCTAATATATCTTTGTATTTCCAGTGCTGATTATAGTTGGTTCCTTTATTCATAAATATAGCCATAACTTCTCCATTCATCAAACAATCTGTGAAGGCCCAATGTTAGCTAAACCACAGGCTGCTCATAATCACAGTCCCTGACCTCATAGATTTTATAATCTACTTGGAGATAGATAAAGATGAGTAAACGGGGACAATTACAGTATGGTATGATAGATGTTACAGTAAGTACAAAATCCTACAGCTATATCCAGAATATCTAACTCAGAGACTCTAAGAAAGGCTTCCCACAGGAAGTGACATTTGAGCTGATTATTTGGAATTTGAATAGGATTTAGCTAATTAAAGTGAAAAAGAATGTTCTAGTATGTACAGAAACCTGAAAGCAAAAGAGATGGCATGATCTGGGAACAGGAAAAATGTTGGTTGGATGAAGCAAGGAGTGCAAAGGAGAGAAAAGCAAAGTGAGTGAGAAAGAATGTGTGTGCATTTGGACTCTGTGACCTGTGTGGACTTGTGTTTTATAAAGTCCTCTGTGGACACATTATGGAGACACTGGCAACAAAACTATAGTAGGAAGGTCAGCTTAGGAGGCTGGGGGAGGAATTCAGGTGAGAGATGTCAGTAGAGATGGAGAAAAGATCAAGAAGGATTTAGGGAGTAGAATCAAGAGGCTATGGTTAACTGGAATTTGATAGTAGGATAAGGAAGAAGGAATCAATGACAGATTTTTGGCTTAGGCAACTGAATGGATGACAATGTCATTCAAAGAAAACTGAAGAAGAGGAGCAGGTTGATTTCTATTTTGAATTTGTAGAATTTTAGACATCTATAGAATTCCTAAATGGAGATTCTTATTAAACATAGACATATAGATATGGAACTTAAAGAAATCTGGGGCTAGAGAAGAAGATACATTTGTGAGTATGAGCAATAATTGGCTAAGACTGCTCAGGGAGAGAGGATAGATAAAATAAGGGACCTAGGCCAGAAACAAGGAGTCCTAATATTTAAGGGAGGAATAGAGTATTTTGATTTACATGGTATGTGACAGAATGAGCCCAAGAGGGCTACCAGGCAAGAAAAGGAGGTAACAGTCAATGAAAATCTGAGAATGTAATAAGCATGTTAGCCATGGAACCACAGTTCTAAGTTTTCAGTGGAAATGTATAAGAGAAAGGCAAGCAATGAGAGACTAGATCAGAGATTGGAAACAGGATGCAGATAAAAGTATATAGGACTGGGAAGAGGCACTTACAGAATGGCAGAGTAAGGACCGTTGAATATCTGCTCCTCCATAAAAGCAACAAGAACACTGGCAAAAACTGTCAAAATCAACATTTTTTTTCAGAACTCCGGAAATCCACTAAAAATTTGCAATAATCTAAGCAGTGTTTATTCAAGAAAACCAGCTGAACCATAACAAGAAAAGTAAGATTTCTGGCATTTTAACTTGCCCTGATCCCTCCTCTCCCACAGCTCCAGAATAGCTTTAAAAACTAAAGTCTTACATCTACAGTAGCTGTGAAAATCAGCAGCCAAGCAGCCACTGGAGGGGCCAGAACCAATTTGAAGCTCCCCAAGAGCCCCATTCTCAGAAAACTGTCACTATTTGACCTGTCTGATAGTTTGCTGAAAAGCTCCATTCCCAGTGCTTGTCTTTCATTTGATTTGATTAAGAGCTTACTCTATGTGAACAGCCAGCCCTATCTGCAGGGTAGTTGTGGAAAACAACCAGCATCAATTGTAACACTGCAGTTACCTGAGGGGATTTTACCAGTTGGGGCTAACAAGAGACTGGCCAAAACACTCAAAAGGAAAAACTGATGAACGAAATGTCCATAAGGGGATTTGAAAAACTCTGACATAGTCCAGGGAATTTAGAAGGCCATTTATATGTGTGGGGGGCTGTGTACATACCCAGGAAACATCTGAGAAGACCCTAATCTTTTACCTCTGGTTGACCTTGAGGCTTTGCCTCAGTATACACACAGAGCTCCTCAGCCAAACCTAGGAGGATTCCTGTTGGTTCAAGGGATTTAAAGAAATCTCTGGTCAACCATTAACCTATCACTAAGCTAGGTAAAAGGAGATTTCAAACAATGGAGACAGTACAGAATTAGCCCAGGAAAATCACTAAATAAATAAACAGCAGCAACAACAAAGAAGAGAAACAAACCCTGGGGGTAGGGAGGAATCTGATTTCCAGAATTGGTACATAACATATACTGTCTACTTTTCAACAAAAATATTAAAAGACATACAAACGGGAAAATATGGCCCATGCACAGAAATTTAAAAAAGCAATCAACAGAAACTGTCCACGAAGAAGCGCAGACATTGGACTTACTGGACAAAGACATTAAAGGAAAGCATGTCTAGAGAATTAAAGGAAAGTATGAGAACCACATACTACCAAATAGAAAATATCAATGGACAGAAATTATAATAAAAGAACCAAATAGAAATTCTGAAGTTGAAAAGTACAATAACAGAAAGGGAAAATTTACAAGAGGGGATGTGATATTCCTATATAACAACATATATTTGGTCTCTGCCCCTGGTTCCTGGCACACAGCTCCTAAAACACTTGGAATCTCTTCAGTGGTAAGTGGCTGGGGCTCCTAGATAGCCTCAGAAAGGGGGAGCTGGTTGCCACAGGAACCAACCAAGTGATTAAAGGACTGGAACTTCCAGCCCCAACCTCTCAACCTCCAAGGAGGAGAGAAGGGGTGAAGGTTGAGCTGATCACCAATGGCTGATAATGTAATCAATCATGCTATGTCATGAAGCTTCTATAAAAGCCCAAAAGGACCGAACCATAAGAGCTTCTGGATTGTTGAACATGTGGAGACTCCTGGAAAGTGGCACACCCATACAGGGCATGAAAGCTCTACACCCCTTGCCCCATACCTTGCCCCATTTATCTCCTCAATCTAGCTACTCATCTATATCCTTTATAATAAATGGATAAACTTAAAGTTTCCCCTGAATTCTTGTGAGCCACTCTACTAAATTTATCAAACCTGAAGGGGGTTTATAGGAACCCAATTTATAGTTAGTCAGAAGCAGAGGTCACACCCTGGGACTTGTGATTGGCATAGTGGTGGGCCAGTCTTGTGGGACTGAGCCCTTAACCTGTGGGATCTGATGCTAACTCCAGGTAGATAGTGTTATAATTAAATTGAAGTATAGGACACCAGGCTGGTGTTCTGCCATTTGAACTGGCAGAAGAATCAGTGATCATGAAAACAGGTCAGTTGAGATTCTCCAATCTGAGGGACAAAAAGAAGAAAAGAATGAAGAAAAAAGAACAGAGCCTCAGAGACCTGTAAGATGCCATCAGGCATACCAGAATATGCATAATATGAGTACCAGAAGGAGAGGAAACAAAGAATATTTGAAGAAATAATGGCCACAAATTTTCCCAATTTGATGAAAAACTATCTGCATATCTGAGAAGTTCAACAAACTAAAAGTAGGATAAACTCAAAAGAGATTTACAACTAGACATATAAAACTGTCAAAAAGACAAAGGAAAAAATCTTTAAAAGCAGCAAAAAAATAAAATAAAAGAGGAATTCATCACATACAAACTCTCCTCAATAAGATTTGTAGCTGTCTTCTCATCAGAAACCATGGAGGCCGGAAGGCAGTGGGATGACATAGTCAAGTGATGAAAGAAGAAGACTGTCAACCAAGAATTCCATATCTGGGAAAATTATCCTTTAAAAACAAAAGAGATCCAAGGGAAGAAAAAAAAAATTAAAATTTTTCCCAGTTAAATGAAACTTGAAAGAATCACTAGCAGGCTTACTCTACAATAAATACTAAATAGTATTTTATTTCAGGCTGAAACAAAAAGGACAACAAACAGTAACTCCAATCCACACTAAGAAATAAACACACCAGGTATGGTTGCTCACGCCTATAATCCTAGCACTCTGGGAGGCTGAGGCGGGAGGATAGCTTGAGCTCAGGAGTTGAGGCCAACCTGAGCAAAAGTGAAACCCTGTCTCTACTAAAAATAGAAAAAATTATCTGGCCACCATGGCACACACCTGTAGTCCCAGCTACTCAGGAGGCTGAAGCAGGAGGATCGCTTGAGCTCAGGAGTTTGAGGTTGTAGTGAGCTATGATGATGCCACTGCACTCTACCCAGGGCAACAGAGCTAGACTCTGTCTCAAAAACAAAACCCAGCAACAGTAAAGGTAAATACATAAAAGACAATATAAGTGTATTTTTGCTTGTAACTCTTTTCTCCTATCTCATTTCAAAGACAAGTGCCATAAAGCAATAATTACAAAATTGTTTTGATGGGCTTACAATGTAGAAAGATGTAATTTGTACGATAATAATAGCACAAAGAAGGGGGAAGAGAATGGAGCTATATTGGAGCAAAGTTTTTGTACACTAAAATTAGATTGTGATTAATCCAAACTAGACTGTTTTAAGTTAATTTGTTAAGTGTAATTCCAGAGCAACCATGAATAAAATGACTTTAAAAACTATACAAGAAACAATAAGGGAATTAGAATACAAGAATATATCTATTTAACGTAAAGGAACAGTAATGGAGGAACATAAAGACAAAACATAGAGAAAATAGCAAAATGGCAGACATAAAACTACACGAAACTGTGTAGGTGGCCAAAGGGTACATTATATCTAGGCTTATGGCTCTCTATTAAATAAGGAAGATCAATTTTTGCATTTTTATCACTCACTTGTATAATTTGTGGTACTACACAAAATGGGAAGAACTTAAAAAAGCATTACCAACCAAAGAAACTCTGGGGATTAGAATCCTTTGCCTCAGCCATCCCTCAGACATACTCAATATACTTCCTTGAATTAAATAATTTACCCCATAAACAGAAGAATCATCAATGAGGAAATAGGAAAAAGGTTGATGTAAAGAGTGTTCTTTTAAAGAAAATAAAGAATATGATTAGTGTTTAGATGGAAATCACTGGTAACTGCACCTCATTCTTGAAGGACCAGCTCAACTGTTCTATACAATACCTTCCTTAACCTACAAAAGTAAACTTAGAACTTGTTTTCTCATTGATGTACTCACAGCACCTGTATAAATCTATTATGTACTTAATCACATTATGATTTTATGTGTGTACATATATATAGTTTATATACAGTAGAATCATGTTATACATACATTTTATTTACTAGGCAGAAAAGGAGCAAGGAGGATGAGAAAAGAGAAGGTAGAGAAACAGAGACCACATGAATGAATATGAGAACACAATCGAATGGTGGCAATATATCAATAAATGCAAGTTCTAGTGCTATGAGGAGTGGTATATAAATTTGTTGTTCCTTATTCTGTTTCAGTTCTTTTGTGCCTCTAACCATGGAAACATCTCTCACTGAAAGAGGCAACTGTGAGTTTACCGTTTAAAAGATACAATTCAAACTTCATTAAACATGGCCCTGAATGCGAGGCAAATATTTCAACTAGAGCTCAACTGAAGAAAAAGTAATTAGTGACTGTATCAGAAGAAAACTAAGCTGTTGAATTTATCAAAAGATAGTATGGTCTATTTCAAGAAATTTAAGAGATTTTCAAGGGAAATTCTGCCCATGAGGTTTTAATATCATACCTTGGCTTCAGACCTATGTCAGATGCAACTTCACTCTGTTTCCCCACCTATAGTTTCTTATATATATGCATCATGTCTTCTTATTTATCCTATCTGAAATACTAGCAGAGAGCCTGGTGTTTGATACATGTTGGATAAGTATGAGTGGTAAAATAAAAAAATGTATTTGTGGTCTTTGTCCCCAGTTCCTGGCACAAAGGTTCTAAAACCCTTGGGATTTCCTGAGCGAGAAGAATGTCATATTGCCCAACTTTGTGTTAAACTCCTGGTCTAAAGTGATCCTCCTGCCTCAGCCTCCCAAGTAGCTGGTATGATAGGCACATGCCACCATGCTTGACTTAATGTGGCTCTTGATGAAGTCTTTAGATAGCTTCTATACAGGGACTGTTTGTCAGAGGAACCGACCATGTGATTACAGGATTAGAACTTTCAACCCAATTACTCTGACTAGGAGAGAGGAGAGGAGTTCAAGATTTAGATCAATCACCAGTGGCCAGTGATTCAATCAACCATGGCTTTGTAGTGTAACTTTGATAAGAACTCCTGAACAAGGTTTTAGAAAGCTTCCTAGTTGGTAAACATATCGATGTACTGGGAGGATGGCACACCCCGACTCCATGGAGCAGAGGCTCCCTAGCTCAGGAGGTTGCTCATGTACCACTTCACTGGATGTTCACTTGAATCCTTTGTGATAAACTGTAAGTACAGTACTTTTCTGAGTTTTATGATCATTCTAGCAAATTATCACACCTGAGGGGATGGTAGTTCAACAAACCCCCAAATTTATAGCTGGACAGGCAGAAGTGCAGATAGCCTGGAGATTCCATTTGTGGTTGGTATCTGAAGTGAGAGTAGTATTGCCTTTACCTTATGGGGTATGCATTTGTAGTAGTGTCAGAATTGAATTTAACTGTAGAACATTCACAGTTGATGTCAGAGAACTGGGAATTTGTTGTTGGAAAACTGATACAAGAGGATGTGTTTTTCAAATTGGGTGCCTCCTAAGACTTTCAACTGAATCTAGTAAAAAAATTGACTGCTTTTATCTTTTCTCCTTATAATTTCTTTTAAATGCTAACAATGAAAATATTTATAATGTCTTCACATCTTCCCCTTTTTGTAAGAGAACTAGAAAGGAATGAATTAACACATTAACTGCCATATGAGTTATATTTAACTCATGCTAGTTTTGAGCCCAGGGCCTCATGAAGCACATAACTCACATTTCTTTTTACCTTGGGAGCCACGAGGTGCACAGGCAACTCATGCTGCCATGCTGTAGCATACATGTTACGTGATGGGTGGCCCCCTGGGCAAAACCCTGCAGTTGGTTTGTGAAAATCTTACTTGTTGATGTTCTTATTGTTACAACTGATATTGACAATTTAATTCTAAAAACGTGGATTAAATGAATATAAGTTAATAAATTTTGTTTTCTATTTATGTTTATGTT
>CAUYPO010111414.1:0-15824 GCA_963574435.1 Cheirogaleus major
CGGCACACATTATGTAACTCTACACTTCCTCCCCCCTCCCGCCTGCCCTCCATCCAACAAAATATTTTTTTTTTACACTTTTGATACATTGTATAACTTTGCCTCTCCTTAAGAAGGGTTAGAGGTATGCCCTTCCCCCCCCACAATGCTCTCCACATCCCTATGATGTGGGTCTTGCCCCCCCTCCCGAAACCCTGGTGTACACTATCACCATTTGAGCACCATAGTTTTAAACAGTCAGTACCAATTTGATGGCGAGTAGATGTGGAGCCCTTTTTCCATATCTTGTGTCACTTCACTTTGGATAATGGGTTTAAGCTTATTCCAGGATAGCATGAACGGTGTTAGCTCACTGTCGTTTCTTAGAATTGAATAATATTCCATTGTGAGCATATACCACATTTTAGTTATCTACTCATGAATTGACAGACACTTGGGTTGTTTCCATGACCGTGCAATAGTGAATTGTGCTGCCATAAACATACGGGTTGTTTTCCTTTTTAATGATTGTAAGACTTTTATCACGGGAGTTTACACAAAATAGTTTCGTCAACATTGTTAAGATGTCGATTTTCCTGCATTGAGAATTCAAGGCAATCACGACCAAAATCTCAGCATGCTCTTTTAAAGAAACCAACAAGCTAATTTTAAAATTCATATGGAAATGTAAAAGATGCAGAATAGCCAAAATAATATCTGGGAAAAAGGACAATAAAGAAAGGATGCTACATCCCACTCCAAAGCTCTTCAGAGACAAGAAGCTAAAGCTACAGAATAGAAAACTAAAAAGGTGCTGACTTACTTCCGTCCTACAAAAAAGGCAATTTCATTCAAATCTTTTGACCCTAAAACCAAGTAAAACCTGAGCATAGTAAAAGGAAACAACAACAAATAATTAACTTCCTATCAGCCTTATTCCATGTCCACAGGGAAATCAAATCCCAGGGTCCTGGTGTAAAGTACAGAGGCTGCAAAGCAGAAATAAACGTAGAAAAAAAGCTGGGACTACATTTTCGGACAAATAACTGATCATGTTTCTAGGATAAAACCTCTCTCCACAGACTGCATTCTCATGAAATAATTACCTCAGATTCACTGCATATACTGGTTCCACAGCTTATATGAAATAATATAGAAGTATTTCTCTGCCTTCTGTTTAAAAGGATCAAGGTATGTTTGCTGTCTAAAATGTTGACTTTTTTCCTTCCACTCCTGTGTATCTGTTAAGGCTATCATTTATAATACCTAATATTTAATTAGTCAGAAAATTGGAAGAATACTGCAGGCCGATCAATATAATGTCCAGGTTAACTGAAAGGAGTAAACGCTTTCAAATCTTGTTATCACACAGATTCTAACAATAAATTAGTCATCTTGATGAATGTACTAAGCAATAAGTAACATAACTCATTCTTTATTTATGCAGTCCTTCCCCTACTCACATTTCCTCCTCTAAACTCTTGCCACTCAAAGTTGGTTTTCACACAGCATCAGCCTCACCAGGGAGCTTGCTAGAAATGCAGAATCCCAGGCCCCGTTTTAGAGTGCAAGCTGCACTGTAACAAGATCCCCAGGCAATTCATCTTTGCATTGAAGTTTGGGAAGCCTGCTCTATATTACAAACTCAATGTCACGCCCTACAGGTAAATAAAGGAACCAAAGTCATTATTCTGGGTATTGATGTAGATGCAGACAAGGATCAAGATAATCAGATTGAAGCTGTAATGCTCACAAGATACACCCTGAATGCTGGTTATTAAAATGAATACATGATCTCTGTTTAGCATTTCCCCCATTCTTTTAATGCAGAGGACTGAAAATTTTCCAAATGGTTAAGTGTTTTGGATGGTTGACTGGGTTCTGGTTGTTATAGTTTAATTTGCATTTTAATGAACCCATCACAATTAGACTTTTATAAAAAAGATGATTCTGCAAACCACTCTACAGGAAGTGGAATCATTCTGATTAGTCACATTTTTGTTCAAAATATGTGAATTAAACTCAAATGTCTGGCTCAGTGACATTCAACAACTTCACATAAACAGTAACATCCATGAAGTTTTCCCTGACCATGACCCAAAACAATAAGTAATCTCTGGCTTGTTCAAAACCCCTGGTGGATGATCCTGCCCGTTCATGTGGAAACAACAACTGAAACCAGATGAGCTGCATCCGGTTTTGGATTTCAGAACCAATGTTTCGAGCAACTCAAGACTGCAGCAGGGGATTTTTAACATCGGGCAATTATAATTGCAAATAAGAGCCAATCTATATGTCAAATGTCCTACGATGATTTTTTTATATAAAATAAGAAACCGCCTTTAACCCCAAGAGTTGTATGCTGCAGCATTGCTAACTCTGGACCAATCTTTGCTTCTTCCTCCAAAACCTAATGAGCAATCAGTAACCAATGCCTACTCTGCACTCAGCTGTGAACAAGGCACATGTCTGCCCTGCAGTGAGCATCTGCAAACACTAAGAACAGTCACTGCTTCTTTAGAACCTATAATTGCAGAAAATGCAGGTTTTCTCTCTCCACCATTTATTGCCTTCTTTCCTATTTCCTTTTATTAGGAGTCCCACACAGACTTTGTTAGCATCCAATATACTTATATCACGCTGTGAAAGGCGGCCATTACTAGGGGAGAAAGTTTTGTTCTGGGTAAGTGTCTCTTTGAAGACTCTGAAGGGCCTAAGCATCCTCCAGGGATGCCCAGGACCTCAGGGGCTCAAAAGTCTGCCTCGACTTCCCACAGATCCAGGATCCTGGAGGAAGAACCAAAGGGATGGAAATGGAAGAGGAGAGGAGAAGGAGGGGGGCGGGATCCATGGCTGCACATCCCAGGTAGGCTGCTTATGAAATGTTAAGCAACAAACTGTTAGGACATTGGAAAAGGAAAGAAATGTCTGTGTCATACTCAGGAATCCATGTGGGCACATAAGCAACTGAAATGCACTTTCTTTCTGAATGTGGACTGGACATACACTCTCTTGGGTGTTCAGGAGCAAACTAAAGTATTACATAACTAATTGGAAAAACTAAAGATAAACTTAAATTTAAATAACTCACTCTCAAACAAAATTATCCAGGGAACAGGAAGACTTCACATAGCCTTAATATGTTAAGTACATTTCAAATCTCCAAGAGGGAGATGCAGAATGTGGTGTTTTCCAATTTTTTTTTTTTTTTTTTTTTTGACCAGAGAATCGTTTTGTCAAAGGAGTATCTTGCAAGACTGATCTTGACCAAACGCACTTGGGGGAAACTAATAATCACTAATAATCCCTGCCAGGTGTAATTCGAGTTCCTAAGATACATATCATCAGCATCACTAGTTTCCCTATGTGAATAATTCAGTATAAACCAGGCTCAAATAAGAGGGGAGATGAGCTCTAGAGAAGGTTCATGACTCAGCTCCGCCAAGTATATGCCAAAGCTTCCTCATCTTCTCCTCTTCTCTCTCTCCATCACTCCTTCACCATGTAGGTGACAGCGAACTCATTATATAAAACCATCTGTGCAATACACACACATTGAAACCTTCTAAAGACAAAGGCCTAAGCTTCTGCCAGCCCCAAATCCAATCTCTGCTGTTGCCTGTGCCCTGGGAGACTGGCCCGATGGACTGCGTCCCCCAGGCTTCCTTTTCCGCGAGCCAGCGGGAGACCCCAGCAGGCTCCCTCCTGCCTTGAGCTGATTCTGGCAGTGCTTAGGTCCCTTCATGTCCGTCTGGAGACCCCTCCTTTGTGACTCTAGTGCGGCTGTACCATTTCCCCCCTTGCCCCTCCAGGCCTAGCAGTGGTTACCGCTTCTCAGTGCTGTTACTACTGGACTCTGGAGGCCTCAACATCCACTGCTGATTCCCTTCTCGCCTCCCACCCTTCTGCCAACAGTCCATTCAGTGGAGCCTCTTGAACCCCTGAGCTGAACTCTGCTTCCTGCCCGCCAGGCTCTGTTTGACAGAGTAACAGACCACCTGGCCCTGCTGATCAGCCATCCTGAACCCAAGGGGCAGCAGGCAACCTTTTTTGCAGTTTTAAAACATGCATATATATATATATATATACATAGTTGTAAAATAAAAAAATGGTCTCTGGGAATAGGTTACTGAGGATTCAAACATGCCATTTTAATGCACACTAAGTGGCATGCATTTAAATATACGCTACAGTGAGTCAAGGTCTAAAGCCCTAATTATAAAGCAAGCCTGCACCCTGGGAAGGGCAATAGATATTTACTCAGATGAAGGCCTTTTAAAATTGTCCTCATGAGCTTTCTCTAGAGTTGATGGGGCCTTGAGTGCTGCCAGAATTTGATTTTTGTAAAATAAAATCCCAAAACTCAAATTGATATAAAATGGAATCTGGTGATTTTTATTGCAAGGCCCTCTGGGAGAGGATAGGCCACATGCTTGCAGTCTCATCCTCCAACCCTGCAGTCTGGCAAAGAGTTTTATTTTTATTGCATTTCTGTAGAAAAGAAGACACATTATTTACTGGTTTCACTAGAGTTGTTAAGAGTATTGAGCTTATTAGTAAATTTACAACCAAAGAGCCCAGGTTCTCTAAGCATTGCTAGATTCTGCCTCCAAAAGGAGCTATTCTCATAATGTGTTGGAGGCCTTGGGGACCCTCAGTGACAGGCTGGGTCCCTCCTGCTGTGTTCCATCCTATTGCCCAACTCTTCTACTTCACCCATCTGGCTGCGACTGGCTTCCTGACACCAGGAAGATGCATGCAACCACATTGTGGGCATTTTCATCAAGCCCACCTAAGCCTTTTTTATTTTGAAGTCCAAGAGGGAACTTGGATTTGTGTTAACAATGATTTCTGAGGGCCTCCAGCATTCAGTAGATAACTGGGGAAATCTGAGACTTGAATAATTCCAAGGGCATCCTGGGCCTTCCTCTATGTCCCTTATTCAAGTCTCAGAAGAATTCACAATCATACTGCTTTCAGTGTATTGCTGAGCTGGCAAGAAAGGGAGGAACTCCAGAAGGCCAGTAAGAAGTAACCAAAGAGGCTGTATTCCTGAGGGCATGTCCCCTGTTTTGACAGCTGCTCTGGTTGGACTAGCCAGAGATGAGCTTAGACGTGGCTAAGGCCAGAGTGCAGACGTATCAGGAGACTCACACCCTTTTCTCCCCATCCCTGAGCAAGGTTAGGATCCCAAAGGGCTATGTTTTCAGTGTGAATTAATTCACTTGTAAATGGTGAATCAGAACTACACCTGTCTGCAGAAGGGGAGCATGAGAAAAATGACCTGTTTTGACCTGGCTACTGGAGGAAATGGAGAGAAACCCTTTCCTTGAAGTGGTGAGCAGAGTTTCGCTTCACTGCATTTGAGGTCCACAGTCCCATGTGGGGGCAAGTAGAGAATTTAATTTGAAGCAGTCCTAGGTGGAAGGATCCAGAGTCCCCCCGGTTGATGGTGCCTCCTGCACTTGACAAACACAAACCTCCTCTGTAGGAACTTAACTTCGGCCCTGTCCTCAAAGAATGCCCACAGGTTAGGCTCTAAGGAATATCGTAATAAGCGTGCTATACCTAATAATAAATGCATGTCTGGAATCTTCAAAAACAGAGGAAAATATTTACAGTATTTCATTATGTGAAGAGGGTTATAAGATAGTAAAAAAACTATGAAGATTAGGTAGCTAGATTAGATGATAAGTAGACAGACAGATGGACAGACCTGAAGGCTATGCAGCGAATATGTTACCAACGGCTAGAGGTCTACAGGGATAGAATTATGGGTGTTCTCACATTTTTCCTCATAATTTTTAGTATTTTCCAAATGTTCTGCAATGCATATATGCTTTGGGAATTTTTTTAAAAGTTATTGAACAAAACTTAACCTTGAAAAGAACATCCCAACCTTTAAGAAAATATTTGACCTAGATCCTGCTATCTTTTGGTTCCCCTAAAGAAAATACTAGCAGAAGCACTGATGTGGGCATTGCAAACCTTTTACTTTGACTGTTATTAGACACCTGATGTATGCCAGGCCCTGCTAGGCATAAAGGAAACAAAGATGAATGAGATCCAGTCCAGGCCTTCAGGAGCTCACAGCTTAGATAAGGTTTCAGAAATGCACCAAGTGTGAAACCCAGCCGTGCCCGACGGGCTCACTCACCAGGCACTGAGGAATGCCAGGGAGGGCACCTCTCTCAGCTGGGCCATCAGAGAAGCAAGGCCTTCTGGAGGAAGGAGCCAGGCCTTCATCTGGAAGAATGAGTGGGAGCAACTCAGGCAGAGGGAAGGGAAAGGGTGCTCAAGGCAAAGGAGAAGGCGCACAGCCCTCACCTCCATCCATCCCTGCACCCTCTGCTCCCTGCTCTGCTTTCTCTTCACAGCAAACACCACTCTGTTCCTTCTGTAGTTGTTTCCTTGTATGTTCTCTCTTTCCCCCATCCATTGTAAGTTCCACGGAGGAAAAGGCTTTGTCTGGGTGGTACTGCTGCATCCTCAGCATCTAGGACTGGGTCTAGCATGTAATGAGTGCTCAAACAAATTCACTTGAAGAAAGGAATGGAAGAGAGAGGCAAGAAACAGAAGCAGAGGCACAGAATAATAACATTCTTCTGTTCACGGATGCTAGAGGTGGGGGGACCGTGACACCAGATTCCAAAGAGCAATGGGGATGCCTTGAGGAGGACTAGGGAATGACACAGTCCAGGACAGACTTGTAGAGGGCAGATGGAGGGGCGGGAAGTAAGGGAAGCTCAGCACAGCTGAGATGGCTATAGCAAGGAAGAGAAAGAGGGACTGACCCAAGATAGAGTAACTGGCATGGCCTCTCATTCAGGCCACACCTACTTAACCTACACACGACTGCATGAAAGCCACAAAGCGGTAGTAGCTATTACCGTCGCTTCAGGTACAGTAGATCCTATGCCAGGCTCTGCTGTAATCTCTAGGGATACAGCTGTGACAGAGGCCCTTCCCTCATGGAATTTACAGTCTATTGTGAGAGACAGTAAAATAAAAAAAAAATAAATAAAAATAAAATGATTTCAGGTAGTGTTTAGTGTGCTATGAAGAAAAATAAAGGAAAAAAAAAAAAAAAAGAAAGCGTCATGAATCATTTAGGAGGTAAAAAGCAAAGACAAAAAAATGACCGGAGCTAGGAATTTTTAGAATGCTCAACATTGACTTCATTGCTGAGCACTTACCTTTTTGGATAAGCACTGAGCACTTATCTTTTTGGAAACTTGCTCAGCACAGATTCTAGACAAAGTCCATCTAATCAAGAGCACGTACCATATGGCCTGAAGAAAGGATTCCACAGCACACAACTCGCGGGCAGTGAGCATGTGCACTGATGGTTTGGGGACACCATACCATACGGGGTTGTGCGCCACCCACATGTGATAAATGCAGTTGGGGTGCACCTGGACAACACCTGTTCCTGGGATTCCAAAGACACAGGCGGCCTTTGGCAACTTTGTTCTGCAATTAGGGGCCTAGTTTTAAATTGCATCTTGGCTCGCACAGAGAACTGAAAGTTTTCTGGACCTAAGGAGTTGTCTCCCGTGCCAAACTTTCCTCAGATGAAAATTGAGGAACCATTTTAAACACTTTGATTAAAGCTATTTTTAGTCCCCGGGGTGGTGGAAAGACAGGAGCAATAATTGGAAGGAGGGAGGAGGTGGTTAGTGAGGATCTAGTTGAGAAAGACAAAGTGTTTTCTTTGAAAAGCATGTTTGTAGGTTAAGAGATGCAAAACAACATGTTATATAACACAGTTTTCACATCTCAAAGAACGTTGCTGTAAAAAGACACTGGCGCATGTTCAGTGTTAGTCCTGAGACACACCTGCAGCCACACTGGAGTCCAGCGACTCGGGAAGTTCAACCTGGGGGAACAGGGTCCCTCAAGTGATGAAAGAAAGTAACAGTGCTCACTGGCACCTATGTGAGAAACAGACCTTCTGCATTAAGAAGCCTATTTTTGCATTCTTCCATTCGTAGTCACCCCTCTTAATTTATCCTGGCAGCGGCACAATGCCAGACAGGAAACAGCGAGACACAAGGAAATTATATAGATTCTGAATCCAAAATTAAATGAGAACCTTAAGTCACAGAGGACAAGCCCTTTCCATGTTTGCATTGTCAAAATGTATAATTCATGTGTTTTCCAGGCCTCTCGGGTTCCTAGCAGGCCACAATGTATGCAGCTCGCCAGCTGCCAGCACTGTAACGCGGCCCGTGGGCAAACCCAGCAGGCACACGGCTGAAATCACGACCCGACCGGGTACCCAGCCACATTTCTTCAGCTAATCTCTTGATTATGACAACAGCAAATAACAGAGCCTGCCTAATTTACCACTCACCCATGCAAGGCGAATACAGATGAAGGACAAAGAGGTGCAAATCAAATTTTTAGGTCAGGAACAAGAGACAGTGGCTTCTACAGAATGTCCTGGAAGAAAGCCAGGCTGGATTCAGCTGCACTCGGTTTCCCAGTAGAATGGGAGCCAGGGCCCCTGCAACATGCTCGGCCAGCCGTCACTGACAACAGGCTCAGACGCCCAAATGGACCCCTGAGTCCTATTAAATAGAAACTAATGGAAGTTCCACCTTGTCTTGCTGACAAATGAGGATGTCTAATTCTAACAACCTCATTTACTGAATATGTAAGCTATGCCAAGAACCATGCTACATGCCTTATTTCATATAAGCCTCACGAATGCCTTAGAAGGTAGGTACCATTATTAGTGCCATTTTAAAGATGAGAAAACTGAGACTTATAGGTATAAGTAAGTGGCAAATAGTAAGTGATAGAACTAGGACTAGAAATTCAGGTCTGTACTTTTAACACCCTATTGCTTTGTGATGCTGAGCTTGTGGATTATCTCAAGACAAAAGGCCACATGTTCCTTGTGCAGCTGTCACCCCTGACACCTGGACTACTGATTGGGATCACTTAAGAAGGCCTTGCTTAATTTATTTTCAGTTCACTCAAAATACAAAAGCAATACAATAAAGTATATATCCACAGATAGTACTTCTGTTTCCTGTGGAATTGTGCTCATTGGAATACCGCACCTGTAACAATGCCCACAAAAATCTTTCCAGCACGCACTCCACTTCGCAATGTGACCCTGCACATCCTACCATGAAGACATGAAGGCTACTTCTCCATCCTTGAATTTGAACTTAGCCATGTGATTTGCTGTGGCCAATGAAAACTTACTAAACTACAGGCAGATTAGGGCTTGAAAAGTCCCT
The DNA here is from genome assembly GCA_963574435.1 of Cheirogaleus major. Lineage (NCBI taxonomy): Eukaryota > Metazoa > Chordata > Mammalia > Primates > Cheirogaleidae > Cheirogaleus > Cheirogaleus major. The sequence continues at coordinate 9,234 of CAUYPO010111414.1, forward strand.
ACTCAAGAGTGCATTTTCTTTTGCTTGGGAATCCTGAGCTCACCTCTCTGTGGACAAACCCAGGCTGGTTTGTTGGATGATGAGGTACACACAGCCAAGCCATCCCCACTGCCCCAGCCAGTAACAAGTCAACTACCAGTCAAGTGAGTGAGGCCATCCCCGCCTATCCAGCCCCCTCAGTGGACATCAGCCACGACAGCCCAGACCAGAACTTCCCACCCGACCGATGAGATGGAAAGAAATTATAAACGTCTGTCATTTTTAGTCACTAAGTGTTGGGTGGTTTGTTACACAGCACAAGCTAGCTGGTGCAAGTACTTAGAAGGCAAAGCTCTGAGATCGTTGCAGTGTTGTGAATACTGCAACTATGAGTCTAGCCACATTCCCTTCATCCAAGCCACACTGTTTGATGCGTTATGTCTATTGAAGAATAAACCTGCGCCAAATCCAGGATGGTGCTCAAATAGAGATAAAAGACAGGAACAGGACTCTCTGTGGCAATAAGATACCAAATTATAAATAGAACGTAAGGCCATGCCAGACAAGGGTTAAGTCATACACCCATACACATAAAGAATGAATCCTGTTCTAACAGTCACAAGGTTTTTCTTTTTCTCTAGCAGGTAAACAAGCACTGGCCTAAGATACACAGTACTGAAACAACTGCAGCTCACCAACTGCCAGACGCTAACTGACCCTGTGTTCCACAAGCCGTAACTATAGCTTTGACTGGACAAGAGACTGGTTACAGTAACTTTCCCTTGACAAGAGACAACTGACCATGGACTGGTTCTGGCTGGTTTACACAGGCTGTGCACTGAGAGCCTTCACGTCCCTGTTTCACCTTTGACCTATGGGGCCTAACTGTAATACATTTAAATGTTAAGTCTCCACCCCAAAGTGAATATGGCATGCATGTAACACATACATGTTTGCTTACTACGCATGTGTGTTCCCCTTCATAAATATTCATAGCTCTTCCTATATTCTGCTGAATATGTATACTTAGCCACCCCATTCAGCATAAATTCCTGTCTTACCTTTCTTTTCTTCAAAGTGCCCGCTTCCGTCTTTGCTGGAAGCTACACTTCCCAGCCCACCAGCAGCCAGCCTTCAGGTTGTAAGCCCTTATAGAAACAAAACTCTCCTCTCCAAATGTATAAACTTCCTGATTCTTTAATTCTTTACTCCACAATGGTAAGCACAATATATGTTCGTTTTATTTGGTATTGTTTGTAGCCTACCTCATTCCCCAAAGTTCTGAAATGAGTGCCTCTCCTAGCGTGGTTCCCAAGGCTGGCTGTAGCACAGTGGAATCACCTGGGGAGCTTCTAAAAAATATTGACACCATCAGACCCATGTCCTCAGAGATTCTGATGTCGTTGGTCTGGGGTGAGGTTGCAGCTTGGCTAGTCCATTCTCTAGAATCCGACTGGGAAGATTTGAATTCCAGCTCTGCCACTGGCTAACTGATACGTTATTTCCACCACTTGTTCTCTCAAACTTAGGCTATCAGGAAACTTAAAGAAAGTTCATTAAAGAAAGTTAATCCTTTCACAAGGAAAAGTTCTCTTTGATGAAGCATCATCAGACTCTGAGCCTTTCTTGAAGCACCATTGGAATCTCAGTATTTGAAGCCCCAGTAACCAAGACCATCAGCACACACGTGGTTAAACTCATGGGACAGGCATGTGACCATTGCTATGTGAGCTCTCAGGCAACTTATTTAACCTCTCTTATATATTCATCTTTCCCATCTGGAAATAGGTAGGCACTGAATAATGAGCCACAAAGTTCCCTTCTAGCCCTGAGTGTACGACTGCATAATAGTTACCAACATTCCAAGCTAAATGATCATCACCTGGTTCCTCTCGTGAGGTTAAACAGCGAACCCTGCCTCACCCTCTGAAGTGTCATGCTTACGGCCCGGAAGAACAAGCACATGGGTCATGTATCAGTCACTGACTCAGTCAAGAAACACTCAGTGCCATGGCTTTGTAAACCACGTGCCGAGCATTCTCAGCACCACGTGAGAGACAGAAGACAACAAAATGCTGGGATTCCTGAGCTAGTCACATTTACAGAGAAGTGGAGGGCATTAAATAAATCCACAGAGCTTCATGACGGGCACTTGAATGAAGAAAGGCAGAGCTACTTCTGGCTCAGATGAAGGGAGGTGCTAAGAACTGAATGTTTGTGTGTCCCCCACCGCCAAATTCATGCGTTGAAACTCTGATCCCCAAGGCTATGATATTTGGAGGTGTTGCCTTTGGGAAGTAATTAGGTTTAGATGAGATTTCGATGACGGTGGAGCCCCCACAATAGGATTAGTGTCCTTCTAAGAAGAATAGACTCCAGAGTTCCTTTCTCTGCCATGTGAGGACAGAGCAGGAAGGCAGCTGTCTGCAAACCAGGAAGAGGTTTCTCACTAGACCCAAAATCTGTCAGCACCTTGACCTTGGACTTGTGAGAAGCAAAACGTCTGTTTCTCAAGCCACTCGGTCTATGTGGTATTTTGTGATGGCAGCCCAGACTCACTAAGACAGATGGCTTTCCCAAAAAGTTGGGACTTTCAGATGAGGGGCCAAGTAGAAAGTAAGGAAGGGAAATGAGATGGGAGAAATCAAGGTGGGGAAAAAAAGAAAGTCATTCCATGGATGGAAAGGTGAGGCTGGAAGGAAAAAAATGAAAAAGCAAGCTAAGGAGAGCAGAACCACCTCCCCAGACAGAATGAAAAAAAAAAAAAAAACCTTCCTGTTTAATCCTAAGCAAAACACATTGATACTTTCAATTCTTTCCAATAAGCCCTGACGTTCAAAATAGAAAGCCATCATTGTCTGGCAGCACTAAGCAATTAGTTGTCTGACAGGGTGAGTTCATGCTAACTGCTCTGTGGTTTCCTTTTCTAATTAAATCAATTAATTTTAAAGCTCATTTTAAATTGGGGTGATGTCATTTATAATACTCTGACAGCATCAAGATGGAATCACTAGTTCATAAATATGTATTATCACCTACTGGCACAGCAGAGAAGGTAAAAAGTGAAGAAAGATGTACAGGTCTCTCACACGATTAAAGTGACATATTCAAGGTGAAAGATGAAGATTCTTAAACACGTGAAGGGTTGTTAAGACTCGCAGTCTCAGTCTCAGAGGCAACATTGGGCTTGTAACAAAATACTCCAAGGAATCATGATTTTATTACAAAAACAGGGAGAAGAGAAGAAGGAAAGGGGTATGGAGATTAAGGGGAACAGAAGAGAAAGGAGAGAAAAAATACGGAAGCAGCTTGTATTTGTGATGTGCCATTATAAGAATACTGCAGCAAAAGGAATAAGCAAGCAAAAAGCAACAATGCAAAGGGTGTGTTTTCGCATCTACTCTTCCCCTTCTTTTAAAGGAGAAAGCTTCACTTGAAACAGAATTTAAAGCCACCAGTAGTCTCAGATCCAGCTTACTCGAATGTTACACAGTTCTCTAAGCATAACCACCAATATCTGAATTCAATGGCAGTATTTTGAAGTCAACTAAGTCTGCACCCAGGTGGGAAACCAATTGTTAAGCATGTTATATTTTCCTATTTGAATTAAAATGTGTTTTCTTAGGAAAAGGCATTAGAAAGAGATTTTTTTCAGTCTTTTCACTACATGTATTAGATGCTCATTAAGTACTGAATGATGAATGACTGACTAAATGAATGAGCGACTTGGATGAGCAGGTTCCATGATGCATGCAGGGGAAGCTCATTAACTGCATGCACAGAAGAAACCAATCTCTACTCAAGGCGAGAAGACTTTCTAAGTCAATCCTTTTTCATTCACTTATTTCAATCATTTCTTCTCAGATGCTATTCTCAAATTCTATTTGAAAACATACTGAGCCAGACACCAATAATAAATACATCAAGATCAAATTATTTCATGGTGTGGCATTTGGTAAGTACCCACACCACACTTTTCCAGAGGGCTATAAGCTCTACAAAGGAAAAGGCTGGAGTTAAGTAACTTTCCAAAAATTGCAAAACTGAAAAGTAATGCAGTTGGGATTTGAATCCAGGGACCTGACCCCCAGAGCCTGAACTTCTTAAGGGGACTGAGTAAATATTTGTTGAGTGGAAGGTTTACACATGATCCAGGACTTTAAAACACCTTGAGACGAATAATAATACACATAGTTTTGATGAATCATCTCTGAAAACAAATATAATCCCAAAATTATTAGGAATAATTCTGATTTAGGTATATATGCTGTTAAAGAAAACATGGAAAGTCTAAAGAAAACAAAATTCTCTAATAATCTCAACAACCATCAAAACCACTATTAGCGTTTGACATATTTCCTTATATTTTATTGCAATTATTTATTTTTACACTTCTGGAATCGTATTTTTCTTAAAATTATATCCAAAGAACTTTATCCCCTTACCACTCATTTTTCAAGCATAGAAGTTTTAGTCACTTGATAATATTTTATCACATGAATAGATTCCCAAACAAGTACAGATAAACACTTGGGTTGCCTCCAAATTTTTACAATAATAAAGTAATGCTTTAGGAATATTCATCTCGAAGGTTCTTTCATGGTTTCTCTACTGAATTAAAATAAATCCCTAGCATTTTCAATTAAATATGTAATTGAGGTAAAAATATCTCCCCAAATTATGTGAAATCAGGGGATACGACTAGGTTTTAGATGCTGCACAGTCTGTATGGTTGATCTGGGGCTCTACCAACACCATCGCCAGGGGCCTAGGTGGGGATGAGGAGACAGAAGCCCCTCCACACATCAAGGGATCAGGGACCATACGGACTCTGGCCCACGGTGCAGGCCAGTGTGAGAGATACAAGGACTATGGAACAGCCAGATAGAAAAGCAGCTGCAGAGGAAGGTCTTCAGGTGGCCAGGTGATGGCCACATGGCCCTGATAAGAAGGCTGGTAGTCAAGAACAGAGCACAGGTGAAGAGAGAATGGCGTGGAGCATGTGGTCCTTCGGTCCTGGCATCCAAAGATGATGAGGGACAAGCCACACCTCAGTGCCACCATCAAGAACCAAGGACAGCACAAAACCAGGAGCCCTTCAAAGATGCTAGGATAACCCAAACCTTTAGATTCTCAGCTCACTGTAATTACCCAATAGAGGCTGAAACTGAACTGCCATCTACAAGAAATGAGAATGTGTCTCCGTTCCAATGTTTTACTATATTTTCTCTATTCTAAGGCTCCCCCTTTGAACTAAGAATGGCTATTTGGGGGTTAAGGCAGTAAACAAACCCTATCAAACTAAACATATGTTTCACCTATAAATATGCATACCATAAAAAAAAGAAAAAAATCTTACCTTCTGGGAACGAATCTTACTTTGTCCAAGTAAATGATTCTTCTAAAATATTGCTTAATGGCCGGGCGCGGTGGCTCACTCCTGTGATCCTAGCACTCTAGCAGGCCGAGGCGGGAGGATCACTCAAGGTCAGGAGTTCAAAACCAGCCTGAGTAAGAGCGAGACCTCGTCTCTACTAAAAATAGAAAGAAATTAATTGGCCAACTAAAAATATACAGAAAAAATTAGCCAGGCATGGTGGTGCATGCCTGTAGTCCCAGCTACTTGGGAGGCTGAGACAGAAGGATTGCTTGAGCCCAGGAGTCTGAGGTTGCTATGAGCTAGGCTGACGCCATGGCACTCTAGCTCAGGTAACAGAGTGAGACTCTGTCTCAAAAAAAAAAAATGAAATAAAATAAAATAAAATATTGCTTAATATGATTTACTTTAACTTTATTTAGGGCTGCAAACCATGTTACTTCAAGCCCCTGTTTTCATGAGCTATGCCTCTCAAGCCAGGAAGTGAGTGTAATAGTTTCCTAAGGCTGTCAAAACAAAATTCCAGACTGGGGGGCTTAAAAATCAGATACGTATTTTGTCACAGTCTGTAGGCTGGAAGACCAGGATCAAGGTGCCAGCAGATTGTTTCCTCTGAGTCCTCTCTCCTTGGCTTGCAGACGGCCACCCTCCTGTTGCCTCTTCACATGGTCTTACACTCTGTGTGTGTGCTCTATGTATCCTAATCTCCTCTTTTTTATAAAGACACCAGTCATATTGGATTAGCACCCATCATAATGGTCTCATTTTAACTTAATCACCTCTTTAAAGGCCCTATCTCCAAAAACAGTCACATTCTGGGGTACTGGAGGTTAGGGGCTTCCGCATATGAATTTGTGGGGCAGGGGGCACAATTCAGCCCACATCAGTGGGTGTGGGGGATGGAGCCAGAGGCAGGCAGCGTTCCAAGAGTTCTGGGTCTTTCATCTCCTTCAAACCATCCTCCCTTTCCACTAGATGTCACCCGCTCTTATCTTCTCCCCTATCTTTACCAGGTTTCTGTATAACATAAAAACACTGAAATCATGGTCAAAGCAACAGTTATAAAATTATGATTTTCCATAATCTAGAAGAGAAGGTATCTGAGTAACAGGCTTCATATGAAAATATCGATATTAACAAGGACCACATTTACAGGAAATGTGTGTCTCAACACTCTCTTTCTTCTTAATTCCCCCACCGCCTGCTCCTTTCCCTTACTCCTTGTTTTTTATTAT
>CAUYPO010111422.1:0-12150 GCA_963574435.1 Cheirogaleus major
CCCCTTACACCAATGGGCAGGACGGTGGTGGGGAGAGGACCCTCGAAGATGGGTCCATTGGTGTCTTGGCAGAGGAAGGAGGAACTCAGGTACCCGTGTAGTCAGGAAGTGTGGGGCGGGAACTGAATCCAGGAAGGGTGGGTGTGGGCGCGTGTCAGCCGCAGGAAAGCTGCGCTGGCTCAGACAGAAGAGCCCCGTTTGCCGGCCAGGGAACCCGCCGCGGCGAGCCTTCTGTCTGTGGGACGGAGATTTCCACAGCTGTGAGCACGTCTCTCTTCCTTTTCCTCCGGATTTTGCGGAGGGGTCTGCTTCCCTCTGCATCCGGGACCGTGAGCGCATTGTGAGCCGGCCTCTCTCTCTGAAGTTTCCCTCTCAGTTTCTCCTGTGGTCAGCTCTAGCCCCCTACTGGCTCCTTCCTTGCCACCTTGGCTCCAACCCAAGTTTGGTCCACTCTGATTCCGAGCCGGCTGGAGGGACCAGACGCAGCCTGTGTGTCCTGCACCACCCGGCAGCAGGCCACGACCCTGGCAGAGAAGAGAGGAAGAATCCACAGACGCACGCAGGAGCCGGGCGTCGGCAGGACTGGCCACGAGGACACCATGTCTTCATTCCCACCTTCATCACTCGCCACCCAGGTCATGCCACAGCCACTCTGAGACTCAAAGGTCCACACCTGTAAGATGGGAATGACAATATGTCACAGCAACAGAAGTGACCAGTGAAGAGATACCGAGTGCCTGAGTCACACCAGGTGCTATTCTGGCTTCTGGGGACGCAGCAGAGGGCACAGAACCTGTGTCCTGACTGCATACACGGTGTGCATCTCCTAAGGCTTCACACCAGGCTGAAATGTGAGCATGCGCAGGACAGTTTGCTTTAGCGTCTCCAGAGGACCGAGGTGCCTGGGCCAGGTGTGTGCCCAGGAAGAGTGCTACAAGAGTCCAGCCTGGGAGCCGGCTGGTGTCCGACGTAAGCAGAGTCAGCGTGAGGGGACACGTGGCTCAATGTCCCTGCCCCGGGAGTTGGTCAGACACTGTCAACGAAGCAGCTCTCCCGGGCAGCTTGGGTGGGCTCAGGGCCCACCATCATTCCTGCATCTCAGGCCAGTTTTGACCCTGCCCTGACCCTGGCCCGCTTCTGAGGATAAGCAGAAGGGGTTTGGTCACTCTGTGAATGCAGCAAACCGCCCCAAGGAGCAGAGCAGGAATGGACCGGGCTGGGCAGGTCCTACACTTCTGTGTGACAGAGCCTGAGTCACAGGGAAGTGAGGGCTTTGAGGCCTGCAGGAAAGAGTTTAGACAGGACACCTGCCTTTGAGGTGGTCAGGCAATGACCCCATGTGTGGCCAACTGTGGTTCTGAGAGAAGGAGCTGAGTGGGGGTCTCCCCAGGGGTAATGGTGCTATGGACCACTGCCCACCCCCCCAACCTTCCCTGCCCTCCCCGGCCTCTCAGGGCCTGTGCTGCCCTCTCAGGACAGTTCTCTTTGGTCTATTTACCTCCTAAGGACTTCATGGCAGGGAGGTCATCATTCCAGGGGAAATCAGGACTCCAAATGCCATGACAATATAACCCATAGTTTCAGCATAACAAGCCACTCAGATTTAGTGGATTAAAACACCAACTATTCTGTTATGTCTCATGCTGCTGTGGGTCAGGGTTCAGGCAGGACTTGGCAGGTGATCCTTCCATTGCACGTGGGGTCTGGAGGGCTCACTTGATGCCATTTAGCTGGGCTGGGCTGGGTGGTCCGACAGGCTGCACTTGCTTCCTGGTGCTTGGATGGGAACAGCTGGGACGTGAGGCCTGGCTGGCCGCTCTCCATCTCCATGGAGTCCCTCCAGCAGGGGCGTCGGCCTTCTTACTGCCAGACTGAGTGTTCCAAGGGCTCAGATGGAATCTGCAGAGCCTCTGTGACCTGGCCCCAGAGAACATCATCCTCTCCACATTCTGTGGACCAGACCACTTCAATCAGCCCGTACTGGAGGGGCAGGAAGGAGATCCCACCCCTTGGAAAGGGAATGCTGTACAGGTTCCCAGAGGGGTGGATTGAGGGACCTTTCTGGAGACAATTGGCCGCCCCAGAGTTTCACAATGTGGAATTTAGAATCAGGCACATCTGGGTTCAAGTCCTGGCTCCTTTGCTTACCTTGAAAACCTGAGGCAAGTTATGTAATTCCCATAAGATTGTTTCAGCATCTGCAAACTGGGAGTGATGACACTCCATCCTGCAGAGGATTGATCAAAGGGCTTGGCAAGTATTTAATGGTTCAATGTTTAAGATATTTGGCCAGGGGGTCTGAGTGCCAGACCCTGTGAGGGGGAGGCAGGTGCTTGCTGTGCCAGAGAGTGAACCAGTGTGATGGCTGGGAACAGTGGGACAGGTGCTAGCTCAAACCTGGTTCCACTGTGCACAAGTGTCTTCACTGCCCTGTGCCTCAGTTTCCTCGTCTGTGAAATGTAGATGCGACAGTAACAGTGCTGGTTTCATAGGAACGGTAAGCAGATTGAATGAGACAAAGTCTCAGTGCTTCTTGCAGTGCTAGAATGTCACCAGGCTCAGTAGATGTCAGTAGCTGTTATTCACTTGAATTATTTCTAATCCACACAACAGTAATGCAAGGTAGATATTTTCATCTCATTTTATGCATAAGGAAACTCAGGGGAAAAACAAGTGTCTTCCCAAAGGGTCCAATGCTAGTAAAATGAAGAGTTAAACTCAGGTCAAGATAACAAGAGAAGATGAGAATGTGTCATTTGGGGGCAGGAAATAGGCTAAGGACGAGTTGGCGACAGAAAGACAGGAGAGTATTTGGAAAGAGATGAGAAGGGGAGAGGCTGGCCAGAGAAGGTTTACAGACCTGAAAGGGAGATTATAGGGCACAAAGAAAAAGAAGGGGAGGAAGGTTGTAGGAAGAAAGTTAGAAAATGGAATCGGAAATGGTTATGAGAGACAGAAAAATTTGGAGAGATTCATGATACAGTGTTTCTATAAAACAGATATTTGGCATAGGTTCTTTTGGGAAATGTATCTGATTGTGACTCGGATTTTAATGAAGTTAAAATTCATTCACTTACAAATGTATGGTTTGAGGATGAATATAATTTCTTTATAGAACTCAAGCAATAAAAAGTTGAACTCTCAAGGAAATAATTAGGACAATAATAGTAATTAAAAAAAGTCATGCACCAAATGACCCAGAATTAGAAGAATAATGTGGAATCAGATGGCGCCAGTTGGGATGTGACTCCAGTCTCATCTGTTTAGCTGTCTGCCTGAGGGGCAGCTGGCGGCACATAGGACTTGGAGCTCAGGCCACCAAGGGGGCAACTGGGAAGCTCAGGAGTGCACGTGCCTGAGGGGGAGTCTCCACACTGCCAGAAGCACAGATGCCCTGCTGCGGGGCGAGGCAGTTCCCAACCCAAATATATGTGTGTTTGTATGTGTGTGTGTAACACATACACATAAGCATATATACATGTATGAATATACTCCCACAAATATATATACACATACACACAAATCTATGTACACAGCACACAAATCTATATACATATACGTATATATACACGCACATAGACACACAAATACACATAAATACATATACACAACACATAAATATATATATTCACACAAGTATATACACACATACACACACATATATTATATACACACAAATATACACACACATATGACACAGAAATATATATACACCCACAAATACACACACACACAAGTATATATACACACATGTATACACACAAATACATAACAAAACACAAATATATAGACACCCACATATATACACACACACAAGTATATACACACACATATATATACATGAGTATACACACACTCATATATATAATACAAATATATATACACTCACAAATATACATATACACACACATAAGTATATACACACACAAGTATATATACACACATATACTCACACACATATACTCACATATATCCACACAAATACAAGCACACAAATATGTATATACAACACACAAATATATTTACCTACAAATAAATATACACACATTTATACACACATACATACACAAGTATATATACATACAAATATATACACACACAAATATATACATATACACACAAATATGTATACATATCTGTGAAATGTAAATGTTTGTGTATATATACATGTGTACACATTTGCATTTCCTTGATGGTTGATGTGGCATTTCAATCAATTGTTGAAAAGGTTGTGAAGCAAATTCTGCTACACTCCCAATGTAAATTTAAGTCTGCGGAACCACTGGAAATGTGCTTGAGAGTGCCCACCCAAACAGAACATATGCATAATCTCTGACCCAGAAGTTCCATTCCAGAAATACATACATGTTTGCACCAAAGACATGTACAGGAATGTTTATGGTGACATTTTTGTAATAACAAGAAATTGGAAACAACTCAAATGCCCGTCAATAGTAGAATGGATAAATGCCATCTGGAACATTTTTACAGTGGAATACTGTGTAGCAATAACAGAACACATTACTGCCAAATGCAATAATATGGATGAATTTCACAAGCAAGATATTAGTGAAAAGGAGCAGACACAAAAGAAAGCATTGTTGATGATTCCATTTGTATAAAGTCAGAAAGATACAAAATGAACCTCTGATGCTAGAACCCGGGGTAATGGCTGTTCCTAGAGAGGAGAGGCTGTCGGTAGGACAGGCACTGGGGAAGGGTTCCAGGTGCTGGAAATGTTCCCCAGCTTGATCTGGGTGAGAGCTGTCCTGCGAGAACTGCACCCAGCTGCTGCCTTCCCTCTCTTCTATGTATGTTACGCTTTGATACAAACTTTACTTAAAAATAAGACAAGAGAACACCTCTCTATGCTTTACACTTGTCATTATCCTACGTGTCAAATCTTCCCTTCTAGGATGGGAGAAACTGGTACAAATAAATCAATAATTACAATAAATATAGTTTGACCAAACTCATCAGTGAAACGACAAAAATTTTCAAATTACACAATAACGTGCAGATCTATCCTGTTTGCAAGCGGCACACTCAGAACACAATTGTAAGAGAGAGTTGAAAGCAGCATAACAGGCAGGTCATAAAAGCAGTTGCCAACCCAAAGAAAGCTGGAGCAGCTACATCGAGTCAGGCAGAATGTCCTTGAAGACTAAAGTGTTAACAGGGATAGAGAGGGACAAGGCACAATGGCAGAGCTTTCAATTCATGAAAAAGGCTTAACAATTTCAAATATGTATATGCCCAATAAAGCAGCCTCAAAATCTAGAAAGAAAAAATGATAGAACTTCAATGCTAAATCCACCATTTTTCTGTGAGATTTCAATAAATCTCTTTACGTTGATTATAGGTCAAGTAGACATCCCGATTAGCAAGAATACAGAGCTTGAACAGGGTTAGCAACCGTGACCTACTGTCCTTTACCCAGGTAAAATTTCACTTTTTCTTGCAATTCTTTCACATCCTTATGAGGTAGATGTATCTTTTGCTAGAAATATAAGTGCAAAAGTTCAATCTGAAATACTAGCAAATTGAGCCTAACACTGTATAAAGATGAAATTAAATTGAGTTTACCCCAGACATGAAAGGAAGATTTAATATTAAAAAAACTTATTTAAAAAAGTAATTTAGCACATTAAAGTTATTTAAAAATGATCATTTCAATAAATGCAGAAAATTGGAAAAAATTTAATACCTATTCACAATAAAAACTCTTTTTAAAGTAGGAATAGAAGGTAAAATTTTCACCTAATAACAAGTATCTACTGGGAAAAAAACAAACCGTGGTGTGAACACTATCATTCTAAATGGAGGAATGTGAAAATGCACGTGAACATCAGGGCGGAGATACGGAGAGCTGGCGAGTGGAGTGTGGCATGTTCACACCCCGGGACATCGGTGTGAATGAGCTGCAGCGACTCGCAGCAGGGTGGATAAATCACACTACGCGGCACTGAGACGCAGACATGGACACAGGGACCCTCTGGGAGAAACACAAGGCAGCACGAGGAGCCCTGTGGAACCGCTCCTCCGTGAAACAACCACAACTGGTAAAAATTATTTTAAAAACTATTATTCAAAGTCTGTGGAAATTGTCCCAAAGGCATACAGCCAAGAAACATGCATTGAAGAAAATCTTCTAAAACTAGATGAGCACAGTGAGTCTGTGGCACTTGAGATAACGCTGGCGTCCCCCGACACCGTCCCCAGAGTGATGGGAGCTCCATTCCAGGTGTTGTTGCCCAAGTGCTGGCTTCTGTCACTCCACACAATTAAGTTGCGATTCACCCGTGTTTGTTGTGTGCGTATGCACAATTCGCTCCTTTTTATTGCCAAGTAATGATTGTCTGTGCATCCCATGACCTCGGTACTAATGTTTTATTGGACGTATCTAACTGGACACACACTGCCTGGTGGGGTTTAGAGGACAAGCCTTTTCGGAGCCGCATGAGCTCAGTGCGGGGGCTGATCCCCGCCCGAGGGGCGACTGAAGCCTGTTCCGCGGAGAACCGCACTTCCCAGAGTGGCTCTCCCAGCTGCCACCGTGAAGCAGTGTCGACCCCGATTTCCTTTAGATCAAAGTGCAGCTAAATATTTGCCACCAAAACACAATGTGATGTGCTGTGGAGATGTGACCACAGCAGGGTGGTCGCTTGAGAAGGGTGTCACTTTGTGTGCGTGAAGTGGGATGTGCAAATGGACTTCTGTGGCCTGTCCCGTATTGGCCTCTAGTAACTTGTGTTTTAAATACAAACGATTAAGGAGAATCCGTGGAAATATAACTAGTGGAAGCGTTACACCAGCTGAAATTATGTTTTTACTCCCCCTCCCCCATCATTACAGGTACCCCCGAACACAGAGATTCCAGCAATTTGCTGAGAGCCCGAGCCCTGCCGCACGGGCAGAACTAGGGACTAGAGCGAAACTATCTATTGTTTCGATTGTCACAGTGATGGTGCCTCTTTGGGGCTTCGTTCTCTAGTTAGGATTTGTCACTCTATATTTCTTGGTGAAAATAAGGACATACAGCAACTCTGAAAGTTCCTCACAAACTCCGAACGCCTGTGCCTACAATGTTCCATTGCTTTGAGGGTACTAGGAGGAGAATGCATGCGGAAGAAAGCTCGAAATCCTGGAACATCCTGGGACATGTCGTAGGGATGATGACTCCACACTCCAGACAAAGCCCCCAGGAGCATCAATCGTCCCCGGATTGTCTGGGATCCAACCATCAGAAACACTGTTTTCGGAGAGAAAAATGACAAAATGAAAGAAAAACTTGTACCCACTGGATCACTCATAACAAACGGGCTAATCGGTGTCATCAATTCAAACAACATTTAAGGTACTTAAGGTAGGTGAATCTTAGCTAAGTCTTAACTAGTTAGGATTAGTTACTGCGTAAAAAAATCAAAACACCCTAAATTGTACAGCTCTTGTATAAAGAACTTGATAGACATCTCCTAAAACTTGGCGACGATACTAAAAGGGCATTGCCAACCATGACTTCTAAAGCTAAAAGTAGTATTAAAAACAATAAGACAAAAAATTTTAATCAACCATGTCAGGAAAACAATGAACTTATCTTTTTCTATTTTCTTTACAGAGAATGATATGATAAAATCATTGTCACGTGAAGAGGGGACCAACAAGCATGTACCAAAGGGAAATACATTAGAAAGGTTGCCAGGCAGTTAGTTAATAGAAATCTTATGGTATTTCCCCCAAATTTGTGTTGTTTGTAGGATCTGTTGGCTTTTCAGGTGTGTAATTTGTTGTGATTTCTATTCTCATTCTAAATAGATATTCTCTTTCTTAAGAGGATGTCCAAACTGTAGAAACTTCAAGCCCCATAAAATCTAGGCCACCTCTAGTTTTCGACCTGTTATTTTGCTAAGTAATAACATTAGAAACTATATCAAAGTGACCTACTATCTACCTGCATCATTAGTTCATAAACTAATATGTATTTTAACCTGAAAAACAGGAAATATTGGTACTGGAATAAGAGACACCTTAATATAAAATTCATGAAAACAAAATGTATGTTGCCTACAACATACATTCCCCTCACTTTCCCCTCATTTCTCTAGGGCACTTGGAACAGAGATGCTGTCTCCACATTTCAGGCATCGGTTGCCCCTGAGGCAGCAGGTGGGCTCTGACATCCCCACCCAACACCTGGGTGGCCTGTCCACGTGCCTCTCAGCTGCACACCCAGTACCTGACAGGCCTGAAGGCCAGCGGCACCTCCCTCCCTGTGGCTGGCCTCACATCCCTCCCTGTCAGTGGCACAACAGGAGGCCCTGGTGCTGCCCGGAATGGTGACCCTGAAGTTTGGTCCACAGGGCAACAGCTCTTTCCTTCTGACTGCTTCTGTGATCAGAGAGGGCCCTGCTCAACTCCAGGTGTTCCAGCCTGATTCATCGTCAGCCTCCCTGCCCGGACTTGGGAACTAACATGAGGGCCACTGGTGACTTGAAATACTTGGATCAGACAGAAGTAGCATGGCGTGAGCTTGTCCTCTAGTTGCTACTGCT
This sequence comes from Cheirogaleus major, assembly GCA_963574435.1. Lineage (NCBI taxonomy): Eukaryota > Metazoa > Chordata > Mammalia > Primates > Cheirogaleidae > Cheirogaleus > Cheirogaleus major. Next base: position 8,553 of record CAUYPO010111422.1, read on the forward strand.
GCCATGGGGTGGGTAACTTAGCAACTGGCCTGGTCAGGGCCTTGCTCCTGGTGAGCAGCAGCGAACCAGAGTCCACCCTCTGGCCCTGGCAACACTGTCTCCTGCCCTCCACAGGGGCTTTGCTAACTGGGACGGTGGATGTCAGGAAGGGGCTCTCACTGGTGAGCTTGGCGGGGACCATCACTTCCTTTGTGTAACCACAGCCTGCAAACCTGGGTCCTGGGGCTGCTCAGAGGGTCCTGATCCGCCCTGCCTTGGCCCAGCTGCTGTGTGGGTAGTTCTTGGTCACTGGACTCCCGTAGGTGATGTGCCATGTCTCCCCACTGGGATGCAGTTGTATTTGTCCCTGATGAACTTTTCATCCATATTTTCAAAGCCGTAGAAAAGCTGGAAGCTGAGACTCTCCTGGGCCTGTGTATTAGTAAAGCCTGTTAGTAGACAACCTTCACCTACCTCAACTTTTAGTGGTTTCTAATTCTTACCAAAAATAATCAAATTGTACAAGACAAGTCAGCATTGTCCAGCTTGCAGCGAAGTCTTGTGTTGGTTTCCTCTGAGAAGATGGGGACCACATTAGATTCTGTCCACCAGGGAGAGGTCCAGGGGTCCTGGTGGCTGTGCTTGGCCACCAGCTGGCGTGATCCTTGGGCCTTCGTGTTGCCTTGGGCTCTAGCGTGCTGGGATGCTGCTGTGCAGTGACACCTGTGTGCTGCCCACCTGGCTGGGCTGGAGCTGGCATCCAAGGCTGCTCTCCACAGCCTGTTTCAACTCCAGGGCAGGTACAGCGTTGGCCTCTGTTGTTCCAATCCCTGGCATCACCAGGCTTCTCGGATTAATCCAGAACTATGTCCCCAGTTTGGCAGGATGCCCTTCCTAAGCTGAGTTACCAAGAGAAGATGTGGATCAGACCAGACAACACCCTCTGTTCGGGGTGCACTGGGTCTAGTCCGTGTCACAGCATTCCCATTCATGGATAAATTTAAAGTAACAATAGTCTTAATGATTAGCTGTGATTTCTTGACTGTTTCATGCACCTTTATTTTATCAGTTCTCAAGGTGTTCGGAGGACCCCAGTGGGTGGCCAGGCCCATTTCAGGTGTCCACTGGGTCCTCCCTTTCCTATCTGCACACCTGCATAAGGCTGGGCTCTGTGCACAGACTTCAACCAAAGCAACGCAGTCAACAGACTGAGTGAAAAAATGGATGCCAGATCCAGCTTCTTCTGGTAAGATAGACATTAAATGAAGGGATTTGCAAAAAATGTAAAAGCAGGCCACTCTTCTCACTTTTTTGAATTGTGGAAAGTATAGTTATTTTTCATAAAAATGTGGCATTTCTGTTATCGTGTAGTGAGTTATTGTTTTAAGGAAGATTAATATATATTTAAAACAGTTGTCAGTTTTACTTGTGAATATGGTAAATATTGATCAATATAACACATATAAACAAGAGTCCTTAGAGGGGCTCGGTGATTTTGAAGAGTGCAAAGGATCCTTACCCACGCATGACAGTGAGCTGCTGCCCGGTCGGTGGGGACCTCATCGTGCGCCAGGCTTTCTGGCCATCCTTCACCTGACATGTTTCTGAAGCAAGTGAGCGCAGCGATGCTCAATACATGTCAGCTATTATTATTGATAGCTGTTTCTTTATCTTATGCACTTGTGATGTGGCTATTGTAGCACTGAACAGAAGAGTAAACTGAGACAAAGAGAACAGAACAAATGCCCAACCAAGGTCACTCGCGGCGAGTGATGGAGCTGAGATTCCAGCCACAGCTTGTGCTACTCCAAAGGCAACGCAGAGCCATTAGTTGATAGTTGGAGAAATCTCTCTGATCTGTCAGCCTAGAAATGTTGAATTATCTACATACTGTAGAGCATGGTGTTTAAACACAGACATATGCACTCAGTAAATAATTTAAAACTGAGCTCTTATTAAAGAGCACATCTTAAATTATTCTGGAAACTTGAGCATATCCTCCTAGGTGGTATTTTTATATCAATCGGGTCAGTCAGCTGATTATAAGAGATTTAAAATTGAGGCTGGACGATGAAGGATTGTGAATGGTGGCTGAGGGCAGGAGATTAGATTTGTGCTCTACCAAATGAAATATGAAATTGAAAAGTTATTTAAAGATGTGAAACCTCTAGTGAATAGAATAACATATAATAACAAAGTTGGTACTGGACAGAAATACCAACGTTTTTCTTCAAAAATGTGGAGGCATGAGTGGCAAGCCATACAATGACATTTCTACATTTCACCACCTACATTTAATCAACATATCTGGTGCTTAAAGAGTAAATCAAGGTGTCCCTATGTGGAAATAGGACTGAGTAGTACCTGGCTCACAGGACTGCTGTGGGGATTCCATGCACCAATGTCTGTGAATCCCTCCACACGTGGCCCCAGTGGGGACACCGCTGAATCATTATAGTTCTTATTGATGTGACCAGCAGTGGTTCACATAAAGTGAACATGCGTAGCTCTACATACCTGCCTACCTGAACATGTTTCTTCTAATGTCTGTAGATACACACACAAGAGTTTTGACATATTTACTCTGTTAATTGGCCTTTAACTGGTGGTTCAGATGAGATGACAGAGCACTGCCTTTACTGCTCCAATGAGCTGCCAGGGAAGATGCAAAATTAAAGTGAGATCTGTAAAACCGGCCTCCTAGAAGACCTCTTTAGTGATTAAAAAAAGGAAATCTACGTACCAAAGGTCTGACGTGGGCTGCGTAGCCTACTTGATGCTGGGGTCCACCCCTGAATGAGACAGATGTGGTCATTGTTTCTTCTCTCCTGGAACCTGTCACCTGCTGAGGGTCCCCGAAGGATCTCAAGCTCTGAGAGAGGAAAGTGGGGGATTAGCACAGGGTCATCCTGGGCTTAAGGACACTTCTTGTCTTTTTATAACTATTGGTGCTACCACTGGAAGCGCACAGCTGGTGAAGGACGGGCAGAACTGATGGCCTGCAGTGTCATCCTCGGACTGGAAGTGCCATTTCCTACACATCGATTACGGCTTTCTAGACCTTCCTGATGCTGTGCTGCCCCATGGGCCATGGCGGGAGGGAAGCAGAGCCCCATCCAGATGTCCTTGACTCTCTCAATCTCTCGCCCGCCTGGGTTTCTCTCTCTGATCGGCCTAACTCTCCCACCCGGGGGGTAGCCCAAGGACAGACAGGTTGCCGGGACCCTCAGGGATCGCAGCAGCAGGTCTCCACTCCCGTCTCTCTTGTAATCTACCCTTTCTCGTCCATGGTCAGCAGGAAGGAGCTTCTACTGACGACTCAGGCAGCTGGAACATCTCTCACGTTCTCTCTACCGATGGCTCATCTAAACTCTAGCTCCTCATATAGGAGGAAAGCATCTGAGATTTAGAAACCTCTTTCCTCTCTCCCCAGTTCTGCCTTCACTTCTCCGGTCTCAATGGACCAGAGACTTCAAAAAATCCATTTTCACAGCCAAAGCTAATTAATGACTCTACTGTTTTGACTGGTATCTGTCTTTATCCTGAAGCAATGAAACTCATCCATTCAATAGTGGGAGATCCACAATGCATTAGGAAATAGGGCAGATAAAAAATACCT
>CAUYPO010111423.1:0-28215 GCA_963574435.1 Cheirogaleus major
ACACTTTTCTGCCAATACTTTCAGGCCCACTGAGATTCTGTTATCGCTTAGTTCAAGCTTCTTAAGTTTAACTTTGGTAAGTTTGCGACTGAGGTGAGGCCTCAGTTAGTTGTACTTAAGAATTCTAGCTCTGGCCGGGCCTGGTGGCTCACGCCTGTAATCCTAGCACTCTGGGAGGCCAAGGCGGGAGGATGGCTCAAGGTCAGGAGTTCGAAACCAGCCTGAGCAAGAGCGAGACCCTGTCTCATACTAAAAAAAATAGAAAGAAATTAATTGGCCAACTAAAATTATATAGAAAAAAAATTAGCCGGGCATGGTGGCACATGCCTGTAGTCCTAGCTACTCTGGAGGCTGAGGCAGGAAGATCTCTTGAGCCCAGGAGTTTGAGGTTGCTGTGAGCTAGGCTGACTCCACGACACTCTAGCCCAGACAACAGAGTGAGACTCTGTCTCAAAAAAAAAAAAAAAAAGAATTCCAGCTCTTCAAATGCATTTGTGAGGCCTTCGATTTTGCCTTCATTTGACCGACAGTTGTCCAGGATGAGTTCTTTCACGTCAGAGGGTGTCCTGTTCCGCAGCTCTAAATGAATCCGTTTGTCCATCTCCATCTCTCACGCTCGCTCTCTGCAGAGGCTCCAGCGCCGGCGGAATTCTTTTTTTTTTATTATTTTTTATTTCAGCATATTATGGGGGTACAAACGTTAAGGCCACGTACATTGCCCTTGCCTCCCCTCCCCCCTCGAGTCAGAGCCTCAAGCGTGTCCATCCCCCAGATGGTGTGCATCGCACTCATTATGTATGTATATACCCATCCCCTCCTCCCCCCGCCCACCGGCCCCACCCCCGAAAAATGTGTTTTTTTTAACATTTTGGTTACATTTTATATCTTTGCCTCTCCCTAGCAAGGGTTAGAGGTATGCCCTTCCCCTCCACAATGCTCACCATACCCCTCAGATGTGGGACTACCCCTCCAACCCCGTAATCCCTGGTGAACACCACCACCCTTTGAACACCATAGTGTTAATCAGTCAGTACCAATTTGATAGCGAGTACATGTGAACCCCATTATTCTGATCTTGTATCACCTCACTTTGGATAATGGGCTTAAGTTCAATTCAGGATAATACAAGCGGTTCTAACTCACTGTCGTTCCTTAGAATTGAGTAATATTCCATTGTAAACATGTACCAAATTTGAATAATCCACTCATGAATTGACAGACACTTGAGTTGTTTCCACGTCCTTGCAATAGTGAATTGTGCTGCCATGAACATTCAGGTGCAGATGTCTTTATAATAGAATGTCTTATACTCTTTTGGGTAGATGCCTAATAATGCTATTGCTGGATCGAATGGTATTTCTATTTTTAGCTCTTTGAGATATCTCCAAATTCTTTTCCACAAAGGTTGCACTAATTTGCAGTTCCACTAGCAGTGTAAGAGTGTTCCTGTTTCTCCACATCCTCGCCAGCATTTGTTGTTTTGGGATTTCTTGATACAGGCCAATCTCACTGGGGTTAGGTGATATCTCATTGTTGTTTTGATTTGCACTAGCCAGCAAACATATATATAAAAAAGGAATTCAATCAATAAACCTCGAACCCACGGCACCGGCGCGTTTTAGGACTTTGAAGGCTCAACCAGCTCCGCTGGGTTCTCGAGCCCCCAGCATCTGCAGCGCACACTAACCTGATCCAAGGCCTCATTTCTTAACCAGAACCCGGTAAAATGTTCTGTACAGTACAGGAGCTCAAAAAAATATTTGATGGTGAAGGTGGATCAAGCTCTGGAGCCCCAATCATGACAAAAAGGAAAGAGTGTGTGGATTCAGGGTAAGGGGATGTTACCAGGTGCAACAAATGAGATGGATTTTTGCAGGGGACTACTTATAGGTCAGTCAGGTTCTTTGCTTTGAGACACCACCCACAGCATTTAGCTGTGCACAGCCTGTTCTTCCAGTAGCTCTTGCACTTGGCTGCTGAACAGGCCTTGCTTGAAGAGATGAAGCACCTGCCTTCACGCATGCACTGAATTTAAAACCTAGTGTCCCCTCCTTGCCCTGTGGGGTTTCCTCATGGTCTCTCAAGCATGCTGAAGGAGAAGGCGCCAGGAATGCCTTAAGAGCTGAGGACCACTTGAAGTAGACCCTTCTTGACTTTTAAATTATAAAAACAGAACGACTGGAACCAAAGCAAAGGTCACTAAAATAATGACATAATGGCCACACGGAGTGGTATTTGTTTCCTCCTGAGCAGTAATACTTTGAAACTATTTCAAAGGTTGTTCACTAGGGGCAAAAATATTTGGAGAGGTGGGAGAAAAATTTAGAAATATATTCTACGTCTAGGGCTCTTTATAGAAAAGGTAAAAGAGTGAGTCAAGAAGGATTCTTAAGAAACTTACATTTTTTAAATAAAAAAAGCAAGTTGTATTTAAACAACTTGTTGTGATACTTCTACATAATTTCCTAACAGAGGCCAGCATTCCAGTGGTGAGGAACAGACTTTTCTAGGCATTTTACTTAATAAGCAGTAAAATGCTGGCTGTGCCTTTGTTGGTAGCCTACTTGGCACAGCTCTGGGCCTCTGCTCAACTTTCCCAAACAGCACAGCACTTTGAGATACTCTCTCCACTGGATACAACTTTAACAAGTTGTCGATACATTTCCGCTATGAAAATTTATTTGGAATTTTAAAATTAAATCACAGGATACATATCTTCTCAAGCCACATATCTAGAAGAAGGGAGAATTTAACCCATCACAGATGCTAGGTTACTACTACACTGGATTACACAGTGTATTAACAAGAAAAATCATTGTGTTCTTGGTGTTCTTGATGTTCCAGAGGTCAGAGCAGTTGTAAAATTCTATTGCTGGCTTTCTCTATCAGGTCATCAATCTTTCAATGACTCAAACCTAGTTATTCACAAAAAAAAAAAGAAAGAAAGAAAGAAGCAACAAAAAACCATGAGGTTTCTTGAACAACTTGGAAATAAGATTATCAATGAAAGTTAAACTAGTAAAATCTATATGCAAGGGAGAGATTAATAGAGACCACCCTGAGGAACTATTTACATACCTTCTAGTATGAAAGCACTAGAAAGAAGCATTGGAAGGGTTAGGAAACCAGAAGAAAGCACTAGAAAGGGTTAGAAAAAGAGTCAGAAAGCAGAAATTTTAGTTTAGAAGTACCCAGGGGAGAGGGGCATTTGGTAGTAGTGGTGGCAATGCTGGTGGCACAGGAAGAGTGGAAGCAAGGAGGCCAGTTACAGGTTACTGCTATATGCCAGCTGAGGATGGTGACCTGGACTTGGATAAATGGTGGAAGTAGAGATGGAGTGAAGTGGACAGATCCAAGATTTAATTTAGAGGTAGGTTCCATAGGACTTGGTAAGAGATTGGTTTATGGAAGTTGAGAAGACAGTGGAAAGGTTGACTCCCAAATTTTTGACACAACTAACTGGATGGATGAAGATGCTCTTATCTGATATGGGCAAGACTGGGAGAGAAGGAGCAGATTTTTGGGAAAAGATCTTGCATGTAATTTTGAATAGCCCAAGTTTGAGATGCTGTCTTTGTCCATATTGTGTTGGTATAAGGGAATACCTGGCTGGGCATGGTGGCTCACGCCTGTAATCCCAGCACTCTGGAAGGCCAAGGCAGGAGGATCACTTGAGGTCAGGAGTTCAAGATGAGCCTGAGCAAGAGTGAGACCCCGTCTCTACTAAAAATAGAAAAATTAGCCAGGTGTGGTGGCATACACCTGTAGTCCTAGCTACTCAGGAGGCTGAGGCAGGAGGATCGCTTGAACCCAGGAGTTTGAGGTTGCTGTGACCTAGGCTGATGCCACAGCACTCTAGCCTGAGCAACAGAGCGAGACTGCCTCAAAAAAAAAGAAGAATTTTATTTTAATAAATTTAAAAAGAAAAAAAAGAAATATTGGAGGCTGGGTAATTTATAAAGAAAAGAGGTTTGTTTGGCTCATGGTTCTGTAGGCTGCACAAGAAGCATGGCTCTGGCATTTGCTGGGCTTCTAATGAAGACCTCAGGCTGCTTCTACTCATGGCAGCAGGGCCTGTGTGTGCAGAGATCACATGGCAAGAGAGGATGTAAGATGTGGGAGTGGGGGAGTTGTCAGGCTCTTTGGGGAACTAACAGAGTGAGAACTCACACACTCCCCCCCCACAAATTTCAACATAAGATTTTGGGGGACAAACACCCAAACTATATTAGATGCCTATGAAACAACCAGGTGAAATGCCTAAGTAATATAAGGCATACTTGATAGCAGAGTCAGGAAAAGTCTAGGATTGAAGGGTCTAGATTAAATTAGGAAGTCATTGGTGCATAGACTATTTAAAGCAATAAGTGAGAATGAGATAATCTAGGGAGACAGCATAGAATAAAAAAAGGAGACAGCTCAGGTCCCAGCTCTGAAAGCATCCAACATTGAAGAACTAGGAAAAGTGAAGAGGGACCAGCGAAAGATCTGGAGAATAAGTGAAGCCATAACGGGAAAAGGCAGTGTTTTGATAAGGAAGTGGCCAAGTGTTGAATACTGATAAGAAGTCAAGATGGAAACTAAAGAGTGTCTAATGGAGTTAACAACATATGGTAATTGGTGATCATGGAAAAGGCGTTTTGGGGGAAAGATGGGAGCAGGAGCCATATTGGATGGGATCATTCATCTAATCATTCAGCAAATATGTAATAAGTGTCTATGACATGCCAAATACAAGGTGCTAGAGATACAGTCCCCACTTCAGAGGGGGGAAGCCATTAAACAGATAATCACAGAAGTAATGGCTCAACTATAATTATGGGAATGGCTATAAAGGAAAAAGAAAGGGACTGTGAAAGTGTGTAGCAGGGGAACCTCGTCTAGCTTGAGGGCAAAGGAAGTGTGCCCCAAAGAAGTGAATCCTTAGCTGTGCTTGAAAGACTTGAGTAGTCACAGCAGGGAGGTGAGGGAGGGAGACGCTGTGTTCCAGGCTGAGGGAGCCACATACTGGGAATACAATATGGGGAGGAGACCGTCATCAAAAGTCATCAGTGTAACAGGATCTCAGGGATCACGGGGAGAGTTGCACAAAACAACAAAAGCAACAGATCTAGAGCCCAGCAAGTGACCCAACACAGGGGTTCACATAGGTCCTTCAGTGTTTTACATTGTAGGAAATGTTAGGGTACAAGAAGACATGTAGTAAGACTGTCTGTGGCTGAAGATCTTGAGGAAAAAGCTGGAAAATTATACTTCTCTAAGGTGAGGAGTTCACTGTGAGCTGCAAAGTCCACTTTTGCAACAAGAACAGGGTGTATAGTTTAGCGGTGGAAGCTCCCATGGAACTGGTTTGGTTCTGAGAATCAGAGGAGATAGGGATTGAGTAAGGAATCCCATCGACAAGCCTTGTTTTCAGGAGGCAGTGGGGAGATGCCCATGGGCTGTGTTATGAACAGCCCGACAGCTGCCTATCTTTGTGGCTAGAAGTAGAAGCTAAAAGAGCTTTTATAGACAGCCTGGGTTATAGGGGAAATTCCTGTTAGCCTAGAATTCAGTCTTATCCTCTCCCCTTCATTGTCATGTCTGCAAATAGCTGGTCCAGAAATAACTCACCTCATTCAGAAATTAGTTATCAAAAAAGAACCAAAATAGAACTGTACAAACACATTACAGGAAAAGGAAAAGGAAAAGAAAATGCAGGCAAGAAACTTTCACCAGAAAAATTTTGCTGAGGAACAAATGAATCTTGCAATGGCATAGTTTGCCATAAACCTGAAGAAGGCATCCAAGTGTCTATGCAATACAGCAGAGGGGGTATGGAGGGGTGTATATGGTGGTAGGGTGGGGAAATGTGGGTGTGGTGGGATCCTGAGTGGGATGAGAAGGGCATCCTTGCAGGGAAGTGGTTGTAAGATGGGGTGTCAAAGCCCTAGAAGGGCGAGGAGTCCACATTGGTGATGATGGGGATGGAGCACAGCCCAGTGTGGGGTGAAGGATGGTGAGTGTGATGAAGAGGATGACGATGGGGGCTGCCAGTGTGGGGTGTTGGAGACTAGGTATGCTGGGGAGGGCATATGCTCAGGTGAGGAGACAGCCACAGAGGTGGGAGATTGGCACATTGAGGGAGATTGATAAAATAAGCCAAACTGAAGGGTTAATTTGATCAGGTCTGCCTGCCCTGCTTGCTTTAGGTGGCTTGCTTTTTGTTATTTTTTCCCATTTTCCATAAAGCTAAAACTGCAGTAGCTGAAGGCCAGACCACTGGAAGCAGAAATTTAATCTCCATTGGCTACTTTATAAATAACGTTCATAAGTCAACATCCTAATGGTCGCTTCAGTTGTTTTTCCAGAACTTGGGCCAGCTCCTGTCCAGTTCAAACTGGTTGAGACCAACCATCCTTCAACTAGGCCTATACAAGTGCCCAACAGGTGGCCTTTTGACATCAGAAGGTCAAAAACTCCACAGTCAGATCATGCTAATGCCACCATTTTCTTTTCTTTCTTTTTTTTTTTTTTGAGACAGAGTCTCACTCTGTTGCCCCGGCTAGAGTGCCGTGCCGTCAGCCTCGCTCACAGCAACCTCAAACTCCTGGGCTCAGGCCATCCTTCTCCCTCAGCCTCCCAAGTAGCTGGGACTACAGGCATGCGCCACCATGCCCAGCTAATTTTTTCTATATTTTAGTTGGCCAATTAATTTCTTTCTGTTTTTTAGTAGAGATGGGGTCTCGCTCTTGCTCAGGCTGGTTTCGAACTCCTGAGCTCAAACAATCTGCCCACCTCGGCCTCCCAGAGTGCTAGGATTACAAGCGTGAGCCACCGCGCCCAGCCCAAGAACTGGGCATTTTATTATAGGTAAATTGTACCTCAATAATAACAATAAAAAAATGCTATAACAAAATTATAATGAAGACCTGGGGAGGGGTCTTCAGTTGAGACTCAAAACAAAGACAGAAATTAGACCCAAGGGAATATTAGACCTTAGGAAAACCTTCCCAACCTGAGAATCAAAGGCATTTGTGTATTTGGGGAAATAGTAACTGACACCTACTATTTGCCAGACCCTGGGCTAGACTCACATATTTCAACTTTATCTCCAGACCTAACAATGTCTGGCTAAACTCAGACAATAATGTAGTGTGATCAGCCCGGAGAGAAAGTGGGATAGTTCTATTACAGAGAAGCTGGAGAGCCCAGATGAATGGCTGATTTTAAACCATGTGTGTGTATATACTGTGAGATAAAAATGTAGGACAGATGGGTACAGTTGAAAAGGCAGAAGGGAAGAAGAAAAGGAGGTGAGAGAAAGGCAAGGAATGCAGGAAATGTCTGAAAGAATTTCTTCAGAGACTTGAAGAATCAGAAAATTGGGTTCATCTGTGACCCAACCTTCTCTTCCACAGATAAATAAATATTTTAAAAATCCAAGTATGAAGTGAAAACTCTGCCACTAAAATATTTAATGTCTTGAAGGATATGCATCAAACTATGCATTATGCTAGAGGGAAGTTATACACTTACTGTGTAGTGTTGAATTTTGTTTCAGTAAGCATGTGCTATTTCATTTTTTTAAACCAATTAAATGTTGTTAAATACAGTGTAAAATAACAGTGCTGATAAAAACAGGGACCTGGTTTTGGTGGCACAGGAAGGGCTCCTGTAATCTGTGTATGACACATCAGTAGGGATGAAGGGTGCCTTCCATTCCCTCACCCAAAGGCCTGGGATTGCCCTTTTATTTCCTCAACCCAGTAACAAAGTCTGAGGGAGGTGAGGTTGAGGCTAAGGAGTTGAAGATCTATTATGTTAGGCAAGCTTTTTCTGTAAAGGACCAGTTAGTGAAAACTTTAGGCATTGAAGGACATAGTGCAACTATTATGCCACTTTTGCACAAAAGCAGCCATAGATAATACATAAACAAATGGTCACAGCAGCATAGCAAGTTGGGCCATAGTTTGCTGACCTCTGGATCTAGAGCAGTTGTACTTGCTTCTGGCTGCATATAGAAATCACCTGAGGCATTCATAAAACCACTAATGCCCAAACCCAATCGCCCAAATCTGGAGGGAAAAAAAAAATCAAGATTTTTTTTAAGCTACTAGGTGATTCTCATGTGCATCTTAGCTGAAAACAACTATTTTAGAAGAATTGTACATTTTTAAAAATTTTTTCTATTTTTTAATTTTTTTGGAGACAGTCTCTCTGTCGCCCTAGCTAGAGTGCCATGGCGGCATCATCATAGCTCACTGCAACCTCAAACCCCTGGGCTCAAGCGATCCTCCTGCCTCAGCCTCCCCAGTAGCTGGGACTACAAGCACCTACCACCACACCCAGCTAATTTTTCTATATTTAGTAACACAGGGTCTCACTGTTGCTCAGGCTGGTCTTCAACGCCTGAGCTCAAGTGATCCTCCGGCCTCAGCCTCCCAAAGTGCTAGGATTACAGGCATGAGCCACCGCACGCCTGGCGGAAGAATTATACATTGTAGCCTCTCAGGAAACTGCTAGAATTTGGGGTGGGGAGAAGTAGAGGAATACTAGAAGGAGAAAGGACACAGGGCTGAATTAAGGTCTAGATTAAAATTAGAACGTTTTTGGACCACCTGAAAAATTAAGTGCTTCCAATACTTTAATTAACTGCTCTTTATTTGATGCTTTTGTGCGCACAGCACTATAAGGAGTTGCCCAACCCAGCAAGTCAGCCCCTTCATCTCCCTTAGTTAAGGTGGCCACTGGGGGCGGGGCGGAGGAGGGACCAATAAGCCACTTTCTACCTCTGACCCTCTTTCTCCAACCATTCTCTATAGGCCCCGGCGTAGTTTCGAGCCCTGTGGAGACAAAGAGGGGTGAGGGAAAGACAGGCCCGGTAGGCAGTCCCCAGTCATTTCCCTGCTAGCAAGCCACACCTTCCCATACCCTGTGTATCCAAGGCCCCGGGCCAGCTGCGTGGCCTGGAAGCCCCGCTTGCCCATCTGACAGAAGAAAACGAGATTCTCATCTTCCAGCTTGGGCTTCTCAGCGGAGTACAAAGCCTGGAAAGCAGCTGGCTCCATCTGCAGGGCACTTTCCAATTCGGACACTGGGAGGAGGAGTTGAGGGGACAGAATGGAGAGCGGGCAGTCCGGCACTCTCAGGTTCGCAAGTTGGGCCTGGAAGGGCTGGATCCTGGAGGTCGAACAAAGCTACGGGGGACCCCAAACAACATATGGTGGCCACTCCCCCCACCCCAATCTCCAGGACAAGAAACAGCCTACTCCCTCAGGGAGTCAGCCAAACAACCTTTGAATGTGAGCCACTTCTTGAGTCATTCGTGAGGTGGAGATGGAGGCGGAGGCGGAGGTGGAGATGGATGCGGAGATGGATGCGGAGGTGGAGGTGGAGGTGGAGGTGGAGGTGGAGATGGAGGCGGAGGCGGAGGTGGAGGTGGAGGTGGAGGCGAGGCGGGGGCGGGGGGGCGCCGCGGCGGGGCCAGCCTCGAGGAGGTCAAGCGCCGAGAAGCTGGTCTGCCCCTCTCACCGCCTGCTACTCCCTCAAACTGCATGGGCCAGTTCCTCTGCCAGGATCTGCCTCCAATCAGCCCTTCTCTAGGGAAGCTGAAGGCTGGCTTACGACAATGCAGGACCCCAGTAATCGGCTCCTTTCCTACGCCATCCTACGTGAGGTCGCATTAGCTAAGACCCTCCTGTGCTGTCTCTACTCCACCACCGGGGCGACCCCTCTCAATCCCATACCCGGGATGTTGAGCGCCCCTGGGATGGTCCCAGCTGCCGCCTCCTCCCGAGATCGCACGTCGAAAAGCCGGGCCCTGCCCGAGGCTAGGAGCGAACGGAGTTCAGGATGCGAGACCGTGGGCGCTGAGGAAGGAGCACGAGAGCCGGCAGGTGAGGGGGACTCCAAGGCACCGCTGCCACAGCGCTCCCTCACCTGGCAGCGCCCCAACCCGGTGGGGGCGTCCACAAGGACCTCTCCGCCACGCCCCTTAGCTGCTCCCGCCACGGAACACCTCAACCTAGGGGCCATGTGGAGGACAGGACGAGGTCCCAGGTCTCCCCCGCAGGTACCTCCAGCCATGGTGCGTGTAGCGACTCGCAGGAACGCAGCCCCGGCCCACCCCCTCTGCCAGCGCAGCATCTACCCTTCGCTCCCTCCCCCAGCAGAGACCGGAAACGGAAGCTAAGGCATGGCCTCCTGCACCGCCCCTACAGCACCTGTTTCTGGTGCCTCTAATACCAGCCCACTGGAGACGTCCTTATGATTGCCCAGCATGGCCAGTAAACACGCTGGTCTGGCCCTGGTACCAGGACTCAGGGTAATGAGTACAGGAGCAGTGCCCCACCCTAAATTTGGCCCAGCCCTTACTGGTCAAAGAGCCCTGTGCCCCATCCCTTCCGTCCTGGGGCCCACAAAAGGAGGAAAAACAGACGATTGTGGTTCTGAACGATTTTATCTTAAAAAAAAAAAAAAAAAGAAAGGAAAGAAAGGAAGAAAAAAAAACACCCCCACAAGGGGGAAGGCCCCAAGTGGGCCCCTGCCTGTTGTTCTCCCTGGCTCCAAAGACTTCTGCATAAGTCTTAGCCGCTGGCTGGCCAATCTCCTCTTCATGGTGCAGCAGCCACTGCTAAGCATCCTTCCCCCCACTTCTTGCTTAAGCCTGCTCCTGAGTCACCAAGTGCACATCTAAACCTCAGCTCCAGGGAAAGGAAGAACCCATGGCAGTGCCAGAGTCCTAGGGCAAGCCAGAGCATCACCTGTCTGCAGACCCTCTGCTGGGCACTCTAAGCAAGCACAGGGCAAGCCCCCCAGTTTAGTGTGTCCAGTATCCAGCATGGAGACAGCACATGCGTTGTGCAAGAGGAGCACAAGGGCCCAGGGGCTGCATGGTGGGGGTGGGCAAGGCTGTCAGTGCACGTACACTTTGTGTGTTTCACACCATTGCAGGATGCCATATCACAGGGCCTCAGTTCAAAGACACGCCTTCTGAACTCCCCCCAGTCCCATGCCAGAAGTGGGCAGTGAAGGAAAGGGGCATAGGATTAGGCTGTTACTCCTGGGCTATCTGCAGTTCTTGGGCCCAAAGCCCTTGAATCCTCATAGTTAGTTGCTGTCATTCTTGATGACGACCTCTAATCCATGGTGCCGCAACTGAGCTCGTAGCAGCAGATTCTTGTTTTTAAGATCTTCCACCTGACATGGGAAGGAGAGAGTAAGAGGAATGGGTAGAAAAGTTGGCATTACCAAGCCCCTGAACTTATTTAGACATCCCCAGGTCAGGAGAAAAACATGAAGCCCTCTCTATGGAGAAAAAAGTAGGGAGTCCTAAACTGGGCCAGTGGCCACAAGAGTTGAGGAGGCACATACTGGAGGTAGGAGTCTGACCTGCTGTCGAAGCACATCATTGTCCAGCTGCAGTTGGTCAAGCCCTTGTAGTTCTTCAGACAAGCGGTGATTACTCTGCCGAAGCTCCTGGATATAATCACAAGCTTTGGATAGAATCCCACCTTTGCTCTGTAAGACAGGGCCAACAAAATGAGGACTAGGATTTCAGATAGCTAGCTTGCTTTCCAAAAGCAGTTCACACTTTGGACTTCATTTTCCCCTAAGAATGGTGATAAAGCTCTCCCAGGGACACAGGAACCTCAGAAAGATAAGAAAAGATGACTGCTGTGTACTCCCCACTCGCTACCATTTCTGGAAACAATACCAGGAGACAGAATTCAGGCATCCTGCCCACTACCAGGGTCTTTCCATGACCTGGCCAGACTTGGTGCTCTCCATAGAGCAGTCTGGGATGATCTTGGACAGCTGCACAATCCAGTTGTTGATCTTGTCCCTGCGGCGGCGCTCCACTGTGGAGCAAAGTGGAGGACAAGGTAACTCAGTGAAAACACACCATAAGTCCCAGGGTAAAATTACCCCTCCTCCCCTCAGACATCACTGCTGACCCCAATCCCACCAGACAGCTCCTAGCTTCACATCGGATCGTGCCTACCTTCATTATGCTGAGCCCTGCGTTTCTCATCCCGCGTTGTCCTGGGAGCTTCTGACTTCCTGACAACAGAGCCCAAGGTAGCCAGAGTGAGGGAAGGACAAAAAATAAGATTCGAATTTGGGGTAAGGAATTATACAAGATTTAGCAGGTATTAAAAGCACTTATGGAAATTAAGAAACAAGGGTCACTCACGGGGAATAAGGGTGGGTCCTAGGGGCAATCGAGCGCTGGCTTCCTCCCTGCAATACTTCTTGTGGTGACATCATCACAAAAAATTGACCTGTGAAGATGCAGGGTAGGTTCTGTTAGGACATTCGACTAGGAACCTCACCAAGCCCTGAGGCAAAGACCTCGGGCCCCTCCTCTAAAAAGAACATGTTTGCCGGGTACAGTGGCTCACGCCTGTAATCCTGGCAATCTGGGATCCTGAGGTGGGAGGATCGCTTGAGTTCGAGACCAGCCTGAGCAAAAGTGAGACCCCATCTCTACTAAAAATAGAAAAATTAGCTTGGCATCATGGCACGTGCCTGTAGTCACAGCTACTGGGGAGGTTGGGACAGCAGGATTGCTTGAGCCCAGGAGTTTAAGGTTGCTGTGAGCTAGGCTGACACCACTGTACCCTACTCAGAGCAACAGTGTGAGACTCTATCTCAAAAAAGATATTACTAAAATAAAATAAAAAGAACATATTTCCTCCTGCTAGAAAGACAGCCCCAGATTCACCGCTTGCTCAGGTCTTAATAATTACTAAGGGTCAAGAGTGAAGGCCCACTGCCCAGCAGTCATGTCCTACAGCCTATCCTAGCCCCTCCAGCCAGCATCCTCACACAATATCTCACCAGTGCCAGGAGGAGTCGCCTGCCCCAGTAGTGCCTCTGAGCCCTGGGTAGTAACAACAGCAGCTGTACTCCCCGACGTGGTACCCCCTGCCCCATCTCCCACTGCAGTGCTGGGGAAGTAAGTATAGTGTGTCTCAGCAGCTGTGCCCTCTGTGTCAACTGCGTCATCGCTGGTGAAAGCACCCTGGATCACTGCCTGGGAAGGGGAGCAAGAGAACAGAGTCCATGATGTCAGATACTTCTTCCCACTGTACCACTCTGCAGCTTCTATCCTTGGGGGAAGAGAAACATCCAGAAAGGGAGCCTAGGGCTTTAAGACAAGGCAGCCCTAGATGCCTCACCGTTCCTAGCTTCACCCCCATCCTATAGGTTCCCTTCTTCATCTTACTTCTCAGAGCTCTAGTCTCCTTCCCAGCTCATACCCCTGTACCTGGGTCATGGATTGAGTAGCAGGGTAGCCACTGATGGCGCCAGTACCCTCAGTCTGGCCATCCAGCTGTCCCTCGGACACCTGGATCACCCTGTACATCACCTAGAAGCAGAGAGAAAGGGGGAGGGAGGGAAAGAAAGAAGAAAAGAATAAGTGCTAGGAATCTCAGTCATAAAGCTTTGAGCCCCTTGGACACAGCCCCAAAACAAGAGTCCTTCACAGACACAAATTCAGCCATTCTCCCTTCTTTCCCCATACAGAGGATTCAGCATACTCCTACTTGACACCAGTCTCTACTCCAAACTTTATAGTAGTTTACCACCCCCCCCCACCACCACTGTAGTCCACATTTTAACTTCATCTTCCAAGCCAGGTCTACCCAAAATATGTTCAATTACCTCCCTCAATCCCAACCCCAGGTAATGCCTGCAGCCACCTGGCCCCCTCCCTTACCTGGCCCCCATTCTCAGTTCGGAAGACGTACTTGACGTTGGGATCAGGGAAGGTGGCAGCTGACTGGATGCTGGCAATAGCCACACTGGTTGGGTCCTCCCCAGTAGCCACTGCACCTGAATTAAAGGAGCAAAGGACAGGTCTGTGAGTTAACTGCCTTTCTCCTTCTCTTCCACTTGCATGTCATTGAAGGAGGGACACACAGGAGATGGCCTGGTGGGGGAGGAAGGACAGCCATAATGGCTTGGTCTTGGTTCTGTTCCTAACACTTACCTTCCTGAATCTGCACTGTCCCCTCTTCAGTTTCAGCTGTTTTCTGCTGCCTATTTGTGGTGAAAGGACAGAAGAAATAAGGGAAGAGATGTATGAGAAGCTCACTGGCCCAGTAACATATGGCTCCCAAACACGTTGGCATTCCCAACAGATACTGGGTTAGCTTAAAATAACAATAACTGGTACTTACTGAGTGTTTACTATGTATATAGGCACTAAGCTAAACACATAACATGTACTATCTTATTTAATACTAAGAATAGCTCTATGAGATAGGTAGCACTACTTCCATTTTATAGATGGGGAGACCAAATCACACAGCTAATAAGTGATGGAGTAGGGCCTGAATCCAGGTCTACCTGACTCCAGAGCCAGTGCTCTTAGCCATTTTGCATTCTCCCAGGCCACCCATCTTTCTTTCCAGACCCTGCCTCTTCTTCACTTACCCCTTCATCTCTCTGTAAGGGGGCACATCCGAGGAACTGGTTCTTTTTTGGAAGTCTTGGTATCTCCTGATTCACAAGCCTGGGTGCTAACTCCTGGTAGAAATCAGACTTTGCAGTGAGTCTAGGAAACAGAACAGCCTCTCTGGTTCTAGAACTTAGGCTCCATGAAGACACAACCAGGAAAATAACCCAATCATCTGCAGGGGACAATCAGCTTCCCCCATTCTGATGCTGAGGACCGGCATACAGTGATTGAAAAAGCAAGTCTATAAATGGTGTTCCTTGCCCCTCCATTATCACTCCAACTCCTGGTAGAGAGAGGATAATTATACTGGAAGACAGAAACAACATATTTCTGGATGGATTATTATTAAAGCTATTATGACCTGCTATGACAGCAGCTTCATGGGAATTAGGAAGGGCCACTACTATCAAAAATCATAAGATCATGGACACTGATACTTCTTTCAGCTTGTCAGCCACATACTGTACACCAAGAAATTTCTGTTCTCAAATTTAGAAAGGGGAAATCTGAAGCCCATTGCCACCGGAAAAACTTCCCTAACCACAAAGACTAGACTTGGCCCTTACACTTCATTATACTGGCAGGGCTCTTGTTTTGGAATGTCTAGATTTATATAATCTGTTAGAGACCCTAAAGTCCAAGTGCATCATCTTCAAGCCCCTTCTGTTTTATTCACCAAGGCTTCCTGTAGAACAACACAGTTGCTAAAATGTTGCTATGACAACTCCAAATCAACTGAGCCTCAGCAAGAAGGGAAAAAGCTCCAGGCCCATGGTTTTGAGGAAGAGACAATGGGGAAGGAATCCATCTACAAGGTGCCTGCCCTAGGACCCTGACATCCAGCCAGAGGACAAGAAAAACAAAGAGCTGAGCCGACAGATGCATCCAGAAAGAAACAGCTATACAGTAAGTACGAAGCAATAAGATAATCCCAACACAAAAGGGGTAAGATTTTTGTAAATTCTCTACCCATAAGATTCTCCAAACCTTTCCTAGCCAAGGAAAATCTTTGGCGGATAAGCCTGGTAAAGCCCACGTCCAAGGAAAATGTTAACCAAAAAGAAAAAAAAGGTGGGGAACTGAAAGTGAAACTGTTCGGAGGAAGCAGCGCCGCAAGGAGATCCCAGTCCAAAAGGGGAAGTAGCACTAGTGTTTTTGGACCACCTACGTCTCCATCCTCAAACCTGAGGAGGAAGTGCCCCTCCAAGGCTTGCTTCGCGGACTGCAGGAGGAGGCAATGGAAGAGAGGGCAGGGCACAGGAGGCGTCTCTATTGGCCACAGCTGTCAGCTAGGGGTAGCCTCTGAGGACACCAAGCAACCGGGTCGGGCTACTTATTCAAATCTTAGTTGGACATCCGGAAGCATTTCCTGAGCATGAAGGATATGTGACAAGGAAACTGGGATGGGATGTTGTGGCGTGCACGCTTCAGGCAAGGAGCGCGCAGTAAGAGCTCTTGCTAAGTCTGGACACAAAGGGGGAAAAATCAAGTACCGAAAGAAGTCAGGTGCCTAGACCTTGCGGGAGAATGCGGCGTCACCCTGCAGGCCCACCAACCAGTATGCGCTGACGGAGCTGAGCGCCCGCCAGGCGCTAGCCCGAGAGCCCGAGAAGAGCCCGCGCCGTGACCCGGCCGTCCTCGCCACGCTCACCCCGCGCCTCGGCTGCTCCGCGGAGGAGGCAGGAAGGGAATCCGGGGCTCGGGGGCCCGGCGTCCACAGCTGCGGCCTGGGGCTGGACAGCACAGGAGGGCGGAGACGCGCGCGCTGGGGGACAGGGAGCGAGTTCGGCCCACAAAGCCCGGTAGGAGATAAAAGAACCAGGCACGGCCCCCTCCCCCAAAACAAAGGCTTCTTTCCCAGGAGTTCCCTAACCTGAAAAACTGAAACCAAATCAAAGCTGCCCTGCCTTGACGGTCCACCGAGCCTCCAGACTCCCATCCGGCCCTACACTCACCGGCTAAGGCCGCCTGAGCCGCGGATTTTCCCCGACTGTGTTCTCTCTCACCCGACCTGGGTATCTCCATAGACAGCTGCTCATGCGCACTTCCAGCCCGCGGCCATGTTGGTGAGGGGCGGAAGTGTCGCTCTCGGCCCGCCCTGTCTACTCATAGATTCTGAGCCGCCCCACTTCCGTTTGCTCCACCTTGTTAAGGGCTGAAGGATGAGGGGATTTGGGCTATCCCTGGGCCGCAAAAGAAGCTTTGTTCTGGGGAATATACTTGAAGTCCTAGCCACTTTCGGCAAGCAGGGGAGAAAGACGACTAACTTGTACTACCATCTTTGTGCTAGGAAGGACCTTTCTGGTTCCAGGAAAAAGAAGAGAGGGAGGCTAGCTGAGACCAAGGGAGGGACAACCAACGGAGGCGCCATCTTTAACAAGGGCTATTTGGGAGGCCATCTTGGAACAGGGCATCTTTTTGAAGCGTTTACTACTAGAGATTAGTAGATGTTAGGGCATACACAGATCTTGGCATACTCCTTGGTCAGCAGTCACTCACACAAACACCCCAAGGCTTCTGGTTTTTCAGAGGCTCACACTTTCTGTGACAGGAATCTTGACTCTCAGTCTTCTCAGTCAGGACCTACCCTTAATGGATTTGGAGCAGTGTGGCATAAGAATTCAGACTCTGGGGCCACACAAACCCAGATATCAAACCTGCCTCTGCCACTTCTTACCTGAGATCTTTGATCTTTGCGAGCATTTTGACTGAATTGTGTTTTAGTTTCCTCATCTGTAAAATGAGATACCAGTACAAACCTTACAGAATTGTTATGTGGATTAAGTAAAATCAAGGGCATAGATTTTTTATTTTCTCTGTAAGAGATGGGGTCACCATCCGTAACCCAGGCTGGAGTGCAGTGGTATGATCACAGCTTGCAGCAGCCACAAACTCCTGGGCTCAAGCAATCCTCCTCATACCTCACCCTCCCAAGTAGCTGGAACCACAGGCTCAGACCACCATGTCCAGCTAATTTATCTATCTATCTATCTATTTATTTATTTAGTAGAGATGAGGTCTTACTATGTTGCCTAGGCTGGTCTCAAACTCCTGGCCTCAAGTGATCCTTCCACCTCTGCTCTCAAAGTACTGGGATTACAGACATAAGCCACCACACCCTGCCAAGGGTGCATAGAATTCTTAGTTCAGTTCCTGGCATATAATGAGCATTATGTAAACATAAGTTTCTCTTCTCTATTTCCTGACCACCATGAACCCAGCTCTAGTTTCTAGCCACTGGTCTCCATGACAACAACTAAGGACAAGTGTCTAAACAGCAAGAAAAAAATGACAGTATGTGTACAAATGTATGAAAATATGGCACCCAAGATGTTAATAAGAATAATGAGACCCCACACTACATGTAAAAATACATCTTTTATTCTGAGACAGATCTTTATTCTTTTATTCTAGACTTACTAGAGTATGTGGCCCCAGCTTTTCTGGGGATGCAGTCCCAGAGCCTGAGTGACACAATTCCCTTTTCCTGAAATAGGTGGAAGTTATTCCAAAGGGAAAAGGAGAGGCCAGAGAGATCTGTACAGGACCTCTCTTCCACATGGTCCCTGGAGGCAGAAGGTAAGGGAGCTGGAGAGGGGTCCAGTCCCTCCAACAAACACTGAGGACTTCTAAGAGCTTCCTGGATATGTTCCTCCTAACCTGGAGCTAAAAGGATCAGGAAGTATCTAAGTGTTCAGGAATACAACAAGGATGGGTAACTCTAGAAGTATATGGAAGACTCTGACCTGGAACTCTCCTTCCCATCTCTACTCTGGGCTCCAATGAAGAGAAATTCACAGCCTCAGAGGAGGGCAGGAACTTGGCTGGAATCCTCCCTCTGGTCTTCACTTTGAGAAACCCAAGTTTTCTGCCTACCCTATGTTCCCTTTGGCCAATGACCCCACTCCCTGGGAACAGGATCTTGGTGACTTTCTTGGGAATCTCCTAAGAGATAAGTACTTTGTGTCTGAGACAACTTCAGGTAAACCAACCAAGGCAGTGCCTCCCACAGTCAAAAGAGAAGATGGGAGAGCCAAAGCCTATAGAGTTGGGTACTACAGCTGCTCAGGCTGCAGAAGAGACAGCTAGTCAGGGACCCTGGAGATTCAAGACAATATGCTGGTCCCCTTTGCCCAGGGCTGTGGTCTTAATCACAGTCCCTCACCTTTCCCAGGGTTAGCCTGTGTTTCAAATGCATATGATCGGCGCTGGGGGGGCAAAAGAGGGTCAGGAAGCTGAGGTTCTCTGGGGGGCAGACTAAGCCGACTTCGGCATCCAGACTCTTCTGTGCCTTCAGATGGGAGCTCCATGCAGCTAAGGGGCCAAGGACAATGGGCAGGCATCATGCTACAGGGGGAGGTTCTGGGGATGAGGCTATAGTCCCCACCCCCAGTACAGGTCTGGGTCCGCCGAACTCCCTGAGCCTCAGTCCTTTGGCGGTCCCGGGCCAGGGCCACAGCAGCATCAAAGGAAAGACTGCCCCCATTCCTCCAAGAAGATCGAGAAGCTCGGGACCCCCAAGCCCTTTCCCCAGGAGTCCCATCAAGCCGGCCAGGTCTTGGGCATGGGTTTGCAGGTGCTACATGGATCTTGGTACACATTGCACTGGGCATCTTGGCAAACTGTGGTTTGGGGGGTACCACAGGCACAGAGCGGACCTGTTGGATCTGAACCAGGGTGGAAGCCAGGCGCATGCCCACACCACCAGTGGAGTCAAGGGGACAGGGACACAAATTACAGCTCTCTGGACTGGGCTGCCTCTCAGGTTCCATCTCCTCTGGCCGAGGTGGCTGTGGGGCTACCTGTTCCATCTCAGAAGACTGGGCATTGCCATCTTTGGCACAGTCAACCTCTAAGGACTCTACACCTGAACCTTCAGAGAGGGCACCCTCTTCTAGATGGTCACTTCCAGCCCTTTGGTCTCCCTCAGCCTCTCCATCCCCACTCTCTCGTTCCTTGCTGACCCCCTCTGCTCCTCCTTCAGCTGCTTCTGGGCTTCTTCTGCCTTCACCATCTCCTTGGTCTTCTCTTGCCTCAGGGTCCCTGTTCCCCTTCTGTTCTTTGGCTTCATCCTCTCTGCCTCCCTCAGCTTCTTGTTTGTGTACAACTTTCCAGTTTTCCTCAGCAACTTCGTGTTCCTGGGTCCTGTGCTCTGGGTCCTTTCTGTCTTCTACATGGGCTTTGTCTCCTTGCTCAGCCTCTTCTTCCCTCTCAATCTCTCTTTCCTTCTCCTTATCTTTATCCTGCTCTCCTCCTGGTTCCTCCACACCCTTAGTCTCCTCTGTACTTTCAGCCTCCTTCTGACCTTTGAACTTTTCTTCCTTGGCCTCTGTCTCTTCCCCACTCCCTTCTCTCAAACTGGCCATTGTCTCTTGGCTTCCTACAGCCTCACCTCTGTCCTCACCACCCTTTCCAGCCTCCACCTCAGTCTCTGGACTCCCTTCAGCCTCTTCCCTGATATCCCATCTGCTTCCAGGCTCAGCCTCCTTGTCCTCCCCCACTGCCCAGCATGCCTGCTCTTCCTCAGCCTGTCCTGAAGCCTGCCTTCTGCACCCTGCTGCCTCTTCCTCCAGACTGTCTGCAGCCTCCCAGGTTGGGGTTTTGGGTTCTAGAAGGGGACTTAGGTCATCATAGGCACTCAGGAAGACTTCTTCCCCATTTTCCTCCTCTACTTCAGGCCTGGGGCCAGCCGAGTCCAGGGAACAGCAGCTGGGAGCCAGGACAAACTGCGCCTCATCCAGAGACAGGTCATCCAGGGGCGGCTCCACAGAGAACTCCTCCACCTGTAGGCACAGCACTGTGGCTCAGGACCAGGAGGCCCTATTCACCCTCTGGACTCCATGCCACCCTCAAACCCAGCACAGCTTCTCCTTACCTGAGGCCCAACTCCCAGGAGCTCCTCCAGGTAGCCCATCCCAGGGTCGTCCTCCCCAGGGGAGAAGGCGGCTCCTGCTGCTTCTGCCTTGGCCACCTCCCCATCCTCCGCCCCCACCCACTCAGGCTCTGAGCTGCTTGAGTCCTCTAGGAAGGAGAAGGAATCCTGCACCTCCTGGGACAGGGAGTCCTCCAGGGCAGGAGCCATGTCTTCTGGGCCTGAGTCAGCCAGGGAATCTGAGGCTGGACTTGCCTCCGACTTCTCATCTGTTGGGAGAGAAGTATTTCCAGGAATACAAAGGTCAAGCAAGGTCAGCCTGACCCTTTGCAATATAGGTCTCCCTAGCATTGATATAGTAGTGGCCCAACACTTTCTGCATAGATACTCCACATAGCTGATCCTCTCAGATCAATATCCCTAATTATTGGCTTATAGCTACCTTGATTGAACCCCTAGCAGGGCCAAGCACTGTGCCATAAATTTATAATGCATTGTCTTATTTTGTCTGCAAAACAAACTATTTTGTGGGGGTACAGTCCCCGTTAACATATGAGAAACTAAGGCTCAGAGAGATTAAGCAATTTGCCCAAGGTCACCCAGCCAATAAATAGCAGAGCCAAAATTTGAACCCAAGTCTAATTAACTATAGCCCATGTTCTTACCCACTATCCTATGCTGCCTCAAGACTTCTCACCAGTGACATTTCAGGAACTGGAGTCAGAGCAAGGATCAGATCCCAGCTCCGCCACTTTCTACCTAAATCAATAGCAAATTGCTTAACCTAAGTCTCAGTTTCCACTGCTGTAAATTAAGGATAACAACACCTTTGTCATAAGGTTATGAGAAAATGAAACAAGCTAATGCCTGCAAACATAGCCCTTGGCACATAATAAGCCCTTGATGAATGTTAGATCTTAGTATTGATGTTACTGTTGTTATGATGATCATCTATGATATATTCTCACACTTGTACTTAGTAATCCCTGCTGTATGTGTCTAACACAGACCCCCATTCTTGGGAACATCAATGATCTGAAGGCTACCAGAGATCTCCTCTCTATAGATTTCATACAACCTGATAATGTTACTGGATTCCCCCAGCTCTGAATCCAGGGAGGCAGCTGAAGGTAACCACCTCAGAGCTCAAGGGCTGAGGCTTCTGCCCTTCCTAGGGTGGATCGTCCAGCATCAGAACTTCTGCATAGAGTCCTAGTCCCCTTTGCCAGTCCTGGGCAATCTCTGAGTCCTTACCTGGGGGGCCAGGGCCAAGGCCAGGACCAGGGCCAGGGCCAGAGGCAGGGTTTGGCCGGTTCTGTAGAGCAGGGCACTCAAGGCCACGAGTGAGCCTGGCCAAGGAAACGTTAGAGATGATGTTCGGGGGCACACTGAGGATAGAGGTGATGTGTAGCGGGAGGTTGACATTGTAGGGATCTGAGATGTGTACGCCAGCACAGCGCTCTGCACGGCTGCTGCCCCCAGCCCGGATGGCCGACCGCCCGGCTCGTGGTGTGCCTGGTTCAGAGTTTGTGCCACCCAGCGCTTCTGCCTCGGGCTCCTGTTCACCCTCTGCTGCCTCCATAGAATCGTTCTCCAAGTTCTCAGGCAGCAGTGGGCATGGCCGGGCACCGCTGGGCCCTACCAACCCCTCTGGCTCTGTGGAGGAGAGAGAAAGGCCAGGTAGGCAATAGCCTAAACACCTCAGGAAGGCTCTGGAGAATGTTCTCTGCTTTCTCAGTCCTGAGAGTCAGGAAGAGCCTGGAAGGCACCAGGCCCAGCTTCTTTGGGCCTTTTACTGCAAACTCTCCAAGCAGCCAGTATGTCAAAATTTACTCCACCTACATATACCTAGGGAATCCCTTTCCTTCCCTGCAGGTGCAGTCACTGGACATCACCAATACACACACACACACAGACACACACCATGCTGTCGCTTCATGTACAAACATTCATCAACACACCCATAGGTTAGACGACACGCTTACCACTGTAAACTTAGCATCCGGCACTGTGGCTGATGTATAATAGGCTCTCTTTAAATATTTTTCTTTTCTTTTTTTTTTTTTCCTTAAACAGAGTCTCACTTCTATTGCCTGGGCTAGAGTGCCGTGGCATCAGCTTAGCTCACAACAACCTCAAACTCCTGGGATCAAGTAATCCTCCTGCCTCAGCCTCCCGAGTAGCTGGGACTACAGGCATGCACCACCATGCCCGGCTAATTTTTTTATATATATATTTTTAGTTAGCCAATTAATTGTTTTCTATTTATAGTAGAGACGAGGTCTCACTCTTGCTCAGGTTGGTCTCGAACTCCTGACCTTGAGCAATCCACCCGCCTTGGCCTCCCAGAGTGCTAGGATTATAGGCGTGAGCCACCGCATCCGGCCTCTTTAAATATTTTTTGAAATAATTTAATACAGTTGACCACATGGACACACACTCCTGGGCCCATGCTGTTGGTCACACAGCACACACACATACATGTGAAAGAGTGCACACCTGTACTCACCATCACTGGCCCCAGCCGCGGCACTCAGTGAGTCCATGCTCTTGGCTGGCCGCAGTGCCCCCTTATTGGATTTGTCCTCTGCAAGACAGGGATGTGTGTAGAGCCAGGGCCTTGTATACCCTCGGCAGAGGTCCTCCCACCTCCCCAGACTTACCTCTGTCATCAGCCCCCCGTGGAAGTTTACGCTTTGTCTCATGGCCAGAACGACCTAGATTGAAAATAGATCTCCACTTCCTGACCTTCAAAGACCCCTTCCTCCTGCAAGGAATGGAAAAGTAATTGGGGGTTGGGGCCTGGTGGTTGGTGCAGGGGAGGAGGGCCCAGGAAGGAGGCCTTACTTGTGCTCTGCAATCTCAATGATAGTATGGTAGGGCCGGATCTGTGGGGGCCCATCGCCAGCCTGCAGGATGCTAGGCAGGTGGTAAGGCAGGGACCTGGGCATAAGGTCCTCAGGGCTGCCTGATGCCCGGGTCCCTGGAAGTGGTCGCCATCCACTGTCCACCCGACAACCTGGGAAAAGAAAAGGAATTGGCCAGCCAAGAACAGAGCTGAGAGGGGGACCTCAGGTACCCAGCCCTTCATCACCCTCACCAACTACCAGGCTAGGGATACACTCAGAGGCCCCTGGAGATAATGCCTCCCTGTCCAGCTCCTCAAGAGGGTGTCCTCATGGACAAAGAGGTACAGGACATCCCAGGACATTGACTGGTGGGATGGGAGGTAGGTATGAGCCATCACTAGCCTTGGGAGCCAGGATGGTGATTCAGAGGTCAAACTATGTCCTGGACAGCAAAAGAGGCCTGCTGTAGTCCTGACTGCACCCACCGTCATCCCTCCAGGGTTCTCCAGAGATATTGGTGACTATCACCAATATTGGTGATAATCACCAATATCTCTCTATGTGGCTCAGTTTTCCCATCTGCAAAATGGGGAAACTGAACTAGTTGATCTTTGAGGCCCTCTATAACTGACGTGACTTCCCAGACAGAGAGTGGTGATATGTGGAGGGCAGGAAGGACACTGACCAGAAAGAGCAGCACCCCCAAAGAGTTGGTCCACATGTGTGAGGATGAACTCAACGACGATGGACTGCACACGCACCTCCATGAAGGCCGCTGTCCCATTGAAGCCCGAGGCCTCTATGTCCTTAGACCTGTGAAGATGTGGAGTTATTCTCCCCTCAGCCCTACCACACTTTCCTGTCCAAACTTTCCCTGAAAATACCTTATACTCTCTTGCGTGCCCTTAACACCATTTCCACTCTTAAACAGTA
Source organism: Cheirogaleus major (assembly GCA_963574435.1). Taxonomy (NCBI): domain Eukaryota; kingdom Metazoa; phylum Chordata; class Mammalia; order Primates; family Cheirogaleidae; genus Cheirogaleus; species Cheirogaleus major. The sequence continues at coordinate 24,107 of CAUYPO010111423.1, forward strand.
AGCATGATTCCTTCAAGTTTCAAATGCTACTTCCTCTGGGAAGCCTTCTTGGACACTCTCTTTGGGATTAATCTCTATTTCCTTTGCATACCAGGGTGCCTTGTTTATAATGAATTAGAGGACTTCTCATAGTCTGCCTGCTACCACAGTGAGTGATACATAGGCCAGTTCTCCAATAGACTGCAAGACATTTGCTGAAAAACATTTGGCAAGGAATTATCATGTTCCAGTCCCTGAGCTCAGTGACACAGTGTAGGAAAACACAAAGGCCCTGCCCTTAGGGGACTTTATTTGATTTCAGAGAAGGGGCTCAAATAGATGGGCCTCATCACACTCAACACAATCCTGAACATTTCTTTCTCACTGGGCTTCATGAGGCCCTACACCCCTTTCCAGTGCACCCGCACAGCTGCACCCCATCCCGGGAGCAGCCTCCCAGAGGCTAGTCTCTCCCAGGATCCCCACACGATGTCACACATGCACCCACCTCAGCAGGTTGGGGGCCCATACGATGGCCAGGTTGCGGGCGTGCATGTTGGTCTGAGCACTGAATGAGGCCATGTGCACCAAGTGCCGCATGAGGAACTCCAGCGTCCTGCAGAAAGTGGGGGAAGGGATCACACGGGGAACACCCAGGGCAGAGGTAGGGCTGGGGCCTGGGAGCTAGGAGGGACAAGTCAAGGCTCTAGGTGGAGAGAGGGAGACAGAGCCAGGACTCTTGGGGGTAGGGCTGTGAGGGGGAGTCCCACACACCTGTAGTTTGGGACAGGGAGTTCTCGAAGCACCTCTAGGATCTTGACCAAGCGCTCAGGCTCCAATTGCACTGCCACAGCCTCCTGATTGGGGAAGAAGAAGGGTACAAGAAACAGGAGTCAGTGACCCAGAAATTCCCCTGCTTACTCCCCAGAGCTCAGAACCAAGCCCACTGTCTCCTGTGCTGCCCTCACCTGGATCTTCTGAGACACACTAACATAGTAACTAAGAGAGCTCAGAATCTGGGGCCCACAAAAGATGGCAGCTGAATCTGGATTATGTCACTTAATAGTTTTTATGAACTTGAGCAACTCACTGCCTTAGCATCCTGTAAAGTCCTGGTACTGGGATACATTAGCGGTCCCACCCAGTGGGTGCCCCAGGGACTGTGGAGTCACTTCAATGTGCCTACACCCACCCCAGGTCGCCTGTGTGGACCGAGTGGGACTATTGCCACTGCTGTTGAGGGTCTCTCAATGCTACTGTGCTCCATAAAACGCAACTTATTTATAAAGTGTTACTTAATTCAGGATAGCATTTTTATCATGTGTTTTCTCATATAAAAGATGTTCAGCATCAATTACAGTTAATGGAAGGGCACACTTAAAAAATTTTGACTTCTAAAAAGTGTTCTCATTCTTTTAAGTTTAGGGAAGCGCTGATCGAGGTGCTTTCCGAGGGCCTTCCAGCTCTGACAGTCTGGCCTCTCCTTCCCAAGTCTTCCACGTGCTGTGTGCGTGTGCATGTGCAGGCCTTAGCGGGAGGACACAGTGGGGGGAGACTGAAGAGAAGGGGGCAGGGGAGGGCAGAGGTAGCAGGGGCTGGGGGAGTTAGGGAGGAGCGGGTTTTCCCCAGTAACGCTGCACTGTGGTCTACCATTCTGGCTCACTAGGACCCTGGCTGGCATGTGACACACCTGGGATGTCACAACCAGAGCAGCCACCCATGAGCCCTGTGTTCCACATCCCTACCCCTCAACTCACAGCAAACTTGTCATAGAGCCGGTAAGTGAGGAGGGGATCTGGCAGCTCTCTGAAATAGGCCTTGCACAGGGAGGAGACGCAGTGAATGTCCTGGAGGTAAACATCTCGCCGCAGGTCTGGCTTCCGTTCTGCCTCAAACTCCTGCCTGGGGAGGTGCAGAGTGGTCAGGAGCGGTAGGGGTTGGGGTGATGTGGGGAAAGTGGGGAGCTATGGAGATGGGCTCTAGGCAGGGTCATGGGTAGGTATGTGTGGAACTTGGAAGGAGAATGTTGAGGCATATATATATATATATATATATATATGAGGCAACAAGTGTAAGGTGTTGTGTGTTGACGTGTAGATGTGGATGTGAGGGTAAGTGGATCTATGCATGAACAGGGGTATGTTAGGGATGTAGCTGTAGATGTGAGTAGCAATGCAGGGGTATGTAGGAGTCAGTAGCAGTAGGGAATGGACCCAGAGCCTGTCTCTGGACATGTGTAATAATAAAAATGAGTAAGTGTAACTCTTAGACAGAAACATAATGTAAATCTTCAAGACCTTGGACTAAGCAACAGTTTCTTATGTATGACACCCAAACCACAAGCAACCAAAGAAAAAAATAGATAAATTGAACATCAAAGTTTAAACCTTTTTTTTTTCTTTGAGACAGAATCTTGCTCCGTCACCTGGGCTAGTAGAGTTCAGTGACATCATCGTAGCTCAGTGCAAACTTGAACTCCGGGGCTCAGGCGATCCTCTTGCCTCAGCTTCCTGAGTAGCTGGGACTACAGGTGCATGCCACTGCACCTGGCTAATTTTTCTATTTTTAGTAGAGACAGAGGTCTCACTCTTGCTCAGGCTGGTCTTGAACTGCTGACCTCAAGCGACCCATCCAAGTCTCCCAGAGTGGTAGGATTACAAGCGTGAGCCACCACACCTGGCCTAAAATCTAAAATTTTTGTGTGTCAAAGGACACTATCAAAAAAGTGAGGACGGCCGAGCGAGGTGGCCAAGCCTGTAATCCTAGCACTCTGGGAGGCCCAGGCGGGAGGATCGCTCAAGGTCAGGAGTTTGAAACCAGCCTGAGCAAGAGTGAGACCCCCATCTCTACTAAAAAAATATAGAAAGAAATTAGCTGGACAACTAAAAATATGTAGAAAAAATTAGCTGGGCATGGTGGCGCATGCCTGTAATCCCAGCTACTTGGGAGGCTGAGGCAGGAGGATCACCTGAGCCCAGGAGTTTGAGGTTGCTGTGAGCTAGGCTGATGCCACGGCACTCTAGCCTGGGCAACAGAGCAAGACTCTGTCGCAAAAAAAAAAAAAAAGTGAGGACCACTCACTGAATGGGAGATAATATTTGCAAATCATAAGGGTCTAGTACTCAGAACATATAAAGAACCCTTACAAATCAATGATAAAAAGACAAATAACCCAGTTAAAAAATAGGCTGCTGGGAGTGGTGGCACATGCCTGTAGTCTCAGCTACTTTGGAGGCCAAGGCAGGAGGATTGCTTGAGCTCTGGAGTTCGAGGCCAGCCTGGGCAACATAGCAAGACCCTCATCTCTAAAAAAATTTAATTAATTAATTAATTAATCATTTTTTAAATGAGCAAAGGATTTTACTAGATGTTTCTCCACAGAAGATATGCAAATGGCCAATCAGCACATGAAAAGATGTTCAACATCATTAGCTATTAGAGAAATGCAAATGTAAATCACAGTGAAATATCAGTTCACACTCACCACCATGTCTATAATCAAAAAGACACACAGTAACAATTGTTGGCAAGGATGTGCTGAAGTTGGAACTCTCATACATTGCTGGTGGGAATGTAAAATGATACAGCTGCTATGAAAAACAATTTGGCATTTCCTTAAAAAGTTCAACATAGAGTTACCATATGACCCAGCAATTCCACTCCTAGATATGTACTGAAAAGAATTGAAAATATATGTCCATACAAAAACTTGTACATGAATGTTTATAGCAGAATTATTCGTAATAGCCAGAAGGTAGCAACAACCCAAATAGCCATCAACTGATGAATGGAAAAACAAAATGTGATACAACCATACAATGGAACATTATTCCATAGAAAGGAATGAAGTACTGGTACATGCTACAACTTGCATGAACCTTGAAAACACTCTAAGTGAAAAGAACCAGACACACAAAGTCACACATTGTATGATTCTATTTATATGAAATATCCAAAATAGGCAAATCCATAGAGACAGAAAGTATATTAGTGGTTGCCAGGGGCTGGGTGAAGGGGAACTGTGGAGTGACTCCTGATGGGTACAGAATTTCTTTGGGGGATGATGAAATATTCTGGAATTAGATGGTGACGATGATTGCACAACCTTGTGAACATACTAAAAACCACTG
>CAUYPO010111425.1:0-24070 GCA_963574435.1 Cheirogaleus major
GAAGACAACTGAGAAGAAGCAAATACAAGAAAAACTCTCTGCCCTCTCCCTGTTTGCATAAAAGCAGGACATGGATTTGTAAAGGTATCTCCCCTTCCCTCTGGACAGGAAGGGCAGAAGTTAATCAATAGAGATGAGTCTGGACGCTCATCGGCCCAGAGAGGGCACAAGAGGAATCCGCATAACAAACCTTCCTAACTTGCCCCATCCTCCACTCATTCCCCCTTATATGCATCTTCCCACAATTCGCGTCCCTAGAAACTCAAAGGCCTTTCCCTTTGTCTCGTCACTTCTCTGAGAATGTATTGCTCTTTTGTTAAGATGTTATATAAGCCCGAGTTCTAACCACTCCTGAGTTACTCACCACTGAGTGCTCCTATGTGTGTGCACGATTTTTATGAACTTCTCCTTGCTTTTCTCTTGTTCATCTGTCTTTTGTCATCTCATTTACAGGGCCCCAGCCAGAGAACTTAAGGGGATAGAACGGAAAATATCTTTTTTCCCTTCCTGACAATACCACCTTGCATTTGGAGAAAGCCTTTCTGTTTACAACACATCTTCCTCTTTTCTCCTGTCATCTTGTCAGTGGCTGGTCGTTATGATTAGTGCCCCTGGCTCACATTTTGAGAAACAGAGCTCCCGAGAGAGCAGCACCCAGCCATCTGAGGCAAGGGTGGGATTCCTTCTTGGGTCTTCTGCCTGCAAGTCTAGAATCGCTCTCCCACCAGCTGCCCCTGCCTTGCCTGGTGCATTATTTATGGCCCATTACTCACCTCCTGCAGGCACCCAGATGCTGCCTGCCAGAAGCTGTGACCTCGCTGTGTCCCCTGGAGAGGACCAAAGGTGGCTCCTCCCTCCCCAGCCTCACTGTCGGCTCTCCCCTTCCCTCCCCCGCACAGCCTCTTTGGGTCTCAGCAGGCTCCTGGCGTGTGGCACAACCTGTCCCCTCTTCCCATCCACAAGAACCACCTTGTGAGCACAGTTTCGTCTTTGCCAAGGCAGCTGACACCTTCAGCAAGCTCCCGAGTCCCCAAGCAGCAGCGGCGAAGTCCCAGCTCACCATCCCTCGCCCTGGTGTGTGTATGGGTGGGGAAGGGGTGTGGATGGTGCATGTGTGTATAGGTACACGTGTGTTGTGAGAGGAGGGCGTGTGTGTGTGTGTGTGTGTGTGTGTGTGTTGTATGTGGAAGGGAGTGATTTAAGCACTCATGTTGGAGCACATTTTTGTTGCCTCTCTGGGTCTCATAGCTAAAAGTGTAACCAGTAAGGATCATTTTCTTCTTCCTTCTCACCCAAGGGAGTGGGACAAGGGACTTAGATGTAGAGTTAAGGTGGGACCCTGAGGGTCCCAGGAGCCTGCAGCTTTGGAGCTGTGTGACATTGAGCAAGTTGCTTGATCTCTCTGTGCATTAGTTTCCTCCTCTTTCACTGCCTGAGTCATTGTGAGGATTAAATGAGAGAGTTTGGATAGAGCAATCAGCGCAGGGCCCCAGGGACAGTAAACGCTGGGAAAATGAGCTTTGGACAGTGTACCAGTTTGGATCGCATCTTGGAAGGAAGAGTGTCTGGAGAGAAGGGGAAGCCAAGGGCTCCACAGGCAGAATTCACTGAGCTCCAGTCAGGAGATGGGGTCAGCTTCATCTCAGTTTCCACGTCTATAAAATGGGCAATCGCTGAATGGAGTAGTTGCTTAAAACCATGGCTGGCACCAGGAAATTCTGGAAATGAAAGTGAAAACTCCAGGTGATCACAGAAGTCGCCCTTCCTGGGATTGAACTCTTCCCTTTCCTCAGAAGTGAAGGCATTCGGCAAGTGTTAGCCGATAAAACCAGAGGCAGAGATCTGTTTCTCCTCCTCACTTTTAAGCCCCAAACTCCCAGATCCTGAGTGACTGCTTGAAGGTTCTCAGAATCATCTGGAACCTTGGCACCCACAAAGCCCCTGAGCCCTGACCCTGGGGCCCTGGTTGGGTGGGGCTGGGGGCACCAAAGACTCTGCCTTTAATATGCTTCCCTAGTGGTTCCACAGCAGGTGGCCCATGCTGGGAAATTAGGGACCAAGTGCTCTGCTAGAGATTGTTCCAGATGCCCCTGGAAAGAGTCCTGTCTCTCAGCCTCCTTTTCCTCTATCCCAAGACCCTGAAAATTAAAGGAATGAGCTTTCCCAAACCTTACCATCTCTCACTTCTTCTGTTGGTGTCTGTATTCTAATCCATTTAAAATCACCATAACTGTTCTCGGACCCAGGACAATTGGCGTCTGTTCGGCAGGTGCCTCTCCTGGAGGCACAGGTGATCTACATCACGGTCTTCCCCTAGACCTAGGAACACAACTGGCAGAGCCCGTCATGCTGGCAACGAGACAGCCGAGGTCTCTGTGTGATCGGTGTCCAGGAAGCCCCGAGCCCCGCATCCTTGTCATTGTGTCTGGGGCCTGGTTGGGCCAGAGAGCTCTTGGTAAATGCTGGAGGCGGAGGAGGGGGATGGTTTACTAGGCAGCATTCTTACAGCAATAGCTAACTAGTTTACCAAGAACAATCTATTTTTTCAGAGACTCTTGAGGCTTTGACTGCTTTAATATTTCATTGTGTGATTTCCTGCCTGTAGTGAATCAGCAAAGGAGTCTGGTTCTAAGGTCCCAAGTGATTTCAGTGACCTTGGCAGTGCTCAATGCCCTCCTAATCCAGGATTAGCTGTGACCCTCATGAACACATGGCCACCCTTCTTCCATCACATTCACCCAAGGAGCCCCCAAAATAATCACCAGCGAGCCCTGCATGCTCACCATAGACTGCTAATCCATCTGAAATGTGCTATGTATTTGTCACTACAATCCTATCAAGTAGGAATTTAGATTATCCCCCCATTTTACAGATGAGAAAACCAAGGCTTGCAGGAAGTTAAAAAACTTGCTGACAGTCTTACAGCTGGTCAGTGGTGAAGCGAAGACTCCAGCCCAGATCTCCAAGCCCATGCTCTTAACCACTCTGTCAAAGAGCCCCCTCATATTGGTAGCAACACCTGGTTTCAGAGAACAGCCCCCTCCTCAAGCCCTTTTCTGTACACCCTGTTCCCAAGGCCACCTTCCAGTTTGGAGTCCTGCAGCCACTTCCCACTGGCAGGGAATGTACTCAATCCCTGCTGCCTGGAGTTAATTATTTCCAAAAGACATTTGGAAACTCAGCTCTGCTGAGTCTAATGTGTTCCCTTTTGCTAATTTAATAATTTTGTTTTCCAAAAATGAGTGTGTTCTTTAAGTGTGTTCACTGGCCTGATTACTCTGCGATATTTTCCCACCATTGTTTTCTTCTTTGAACCCACACTCACACAGCGCAATGGATTTTAGCGCTGAGCCCTGTGATTTGTGACTGGGATATCTGCTCATCAAGGGCAAGGCCTTGGCTTTCTGTGCCCAAGCTCAGCAGTCTGGTGGGGTGGAAGAGGGCCAGTCTGGAGTCCTAAAAATACATAACGTACTAGATCATCGTAAAAAGCAGCAGCTTGGGTTCTTACCGGTGCATTTGGTTCACCAAATGCTAAGAGTAGCTATATCTGAGTGGTGGATTTTAAGGGGATTTTTAGTTTCTTCTTTATGTGTCCTTACCTGTTTTACTTTTCATTGTTTTTCATTTACAAAAGTGTATCATTTTAATAACAAAATAAGAATAAAGTTATTGTTATTATAAAATTCATTCAATAAGAGGAATCTGATCCTTTAAAGCAAAACCTCAGGCGAATCTGGCTTTTGAGAACATGTTAAAGCAGCTTTTATAAACTTGTTAAAACCACTCACAGATGCAGACTTCTTTGAAAATGAGAACTCTATGCGAAAAAAGACCCAGGCTAACAATTATGTTCATAAAATAATGTTTATATATTTTAAAAAACAGAATAGAACTTGAGTTTTTTAAATGTTAACTTTTTGTTTCTTAAATCTTTGATATCACTTCTGTTTACTCTTGGATGTGACTTAACTTAAATTTGCAAGTGGATTGTAGGGTGGCGGTTTCTATATGTTTTTCATTCAACAAATGTGGGGTGAGTTTTGCCCTGTGCCAGGCAGTGTTCTAGGCTCACAGGATCGGGGATGGAATGAGGATGGAGCCCCAGGCTTGAGCACCTCCTAGTCTGGGGGGAGACAGTTGTGCAAACAGTTACACAACTTGACAAGATGCTCTAAGAGGGCACTGGGGAAGCTCAGAAGAGGCAGTTTTTGCTCTAAGAAAGTCAAAGAAGGCTTCACAGAGATGATGGACACTTAGAATAAAAGCTAGCCAGCTTGCCAGGAGAAGACATTCCAGGCAAAGAAAGAAGATGTGCAAAACCGCCTGGGGTAGTGGTGATAGGAAAAGCTTGAATTGTGCTCATGAAATAGCAAGCTGCTTGCTGTGACTACAATTTAGGGTATATGGTGTGTGTTTGTGTGTGTTGATTGGATGGTGAGGATCCTTGAGGGATAGGCTGGGAGGTGTAGCTGGCTAGAGATAGGGACCTTTGACAGGTGTTACTCGGAGGAGTGGCATGGTCATATCTGCCTTTTGGAATGGCTGCTTGATGGGTGTATCAGTGAAGGTCCACTTGGGAGACAGAAACCACAACTGAGAAAGCTGTGCTGTATTATCATCCCACATCCTCTCCTCGCCCCCTGGAACACTACAGTCATCGGGAAATCAAGCCTGGAAGAATATTTGAGGTTTAATTCCACAGGTGAGAGAGACCAAGCCCAGAAGCAGAGGAGCCACCGTTCCCTACTGCAGGATTTGAGATGCTCTGGGGACGAAGAAGACCCTGGGGGAGCTGGACAGTCTGGGACAGGGACAAACCCAGGCAGAGGCTGCTGGCTGGTGGCCCCAGGCCTGTTGCAACCCAGATATGTGTTTATTTATACAATGTTTGCTTTTAAAAAAAAGAATTGCAAACATTTAAAAATCAGGATTTCTCTCTCTCTCTCTCTGACACATGTGTGTGCGCACACACACACACACACACACACAAAATCTAGATATCTGGCTTCTCCTGGCATCTCAGAAAATCCGGCAACACTGGGTAGCCAGTGGCTGGAGCTGACAGCACCGGCCTCAGTAGAGCACGAGCACAGCAGTCCACACAGTGGCCACCCCCAACGTCCTTTACGTCTGACTCACTGATGTCATCTGCCTGACCCTGGAGGGCACTGGGTTGGGGACCCCTGATTCCCAGGTTTCAGTGCTATCATTCTCAGTTGGGGACTTGCTTAGATAGGACTCTTAGCCCGGTTGTCATGGGTGAATTTCAGGGGGCCTGTGAATTTGGATGGGTGTATTAACCACGTGTTCCTGATGTTTTGACATCTGGTGCCTTGCTCACCCTGGGGAGACTGCCCCTCCCAGGGCTAGCCAATTCTTAGAGATATCGATAGTAAATGACTCACCTAACAAATCCAGAACCCCACAACCGCCTCCTGCGATGGGCTCTCACACCCTGGGCCGCTATTCCCTTGCCCTGATCACCCCAGGGCCAGGTATCAGACAACTAGCGACAGCCCCTACACCCTAGCACCCACTGAAATTATTCAGACTAGCCAATCCTAAGCCTGCTTACCCTATCTCACTGGTGCCTTCATGCAAAAACCACAATAAAGGTCTTGCCCAGCTTCCTCCTGTTCCCTCTGCCTCCTGGCTGACCCCAGAGCCTCCCCATGTGGCCCTGCATGGTGCATCAGATCTGTGCATAACCAGCCATCTTCTTGATGGTGTCATCTCCTCCTGATCTGTTGGCCTCACCATAGCTGATAATAAAATCTACGTTTTAAAGTAAATGGGCAAAAGAGAATACATCTTTCTTTTCACTAACCTTTAACTAGAACTTAGCATTTCCTTCAATTATCATTGTAGGCAAGAAACCACAGTAGTCTTATCAGAGTCGGTGACTTTGCTCCATGAGAAATCACAGATCTTTTCATACCACACCAGAGGAGTTGCCAATAATTTGAAATCCTGTTCTTGTTCATCATCACTGTGAAAGTGTTGCAGTTAATAAGCCTGTAGAAAGAGAGGCAGCTCAACAGGAGGGTTCTGGGCAACCCCGTCTGGACGTCAAGGTCCAGCCAGCTTCCTGTGAAGGAAAGAAGGAAACCTGGACCTCAGTGTAAAGAAAGCAGGAAGTGATGGTTCCAGAAGGGCAGCTTGGAGGGGCGGCAGGATGGCTCATCAGACTGCCTGGGAGGCCACAGCCTTGGGACTGCAGGCCACTGACTTGCTGTGTCCGCTATTTCTGTACTTCGGTGAGCTGGCAGCTCAGGACATACACCTCTCATGCTATACAAGATGTACAGGGCGTTTTTAAGTGGATACCCTAATGCATAATTAAATGGCAGCAAATCTCATGCTAAGTTATTCCTTCAGTGCTGATTATACCAAAGGGCAAGTATCTATCTGGTGCTAGCATGCCTTTAACATCTCTTTAGCTCTAACTAATCTTCTTTAACAAAGAGAGACTGGCCTCAGGCTTAGAATCATTGCATTTGCATTGTGTATTTGCCATAGTGGTGTATTTATTATGTAAAAATTAAAAAGTGGGTTACTTTAATAAAAATATTAAGTGACAGGTGGCGTGCAAATGTAGCAAAAATGTGAATGACAAATTTGGGGTGCAGTCTGCTAAATGACATCCTAAGGGCTTGGAAAATTCCTATCTAATAGCCATCTCCACACGTTGCTCTTCTGAGATGCCTGCTCATTCATTCATTCATATTTATGGAAGCCCCAGTTTATTGAGCACCTGTGGGTGCCAGGCTCTGTTAGTTGACTAAGAAAGATCTAGCAGCCTCCTGACACTCCCCATATGGACATGGAATTCCTTCTGCTGCTCTGCCAACTTTCTCTCTAAAAATATGCTTTCCCTTGCCCCTCTCTTGATCTAAGAGTCCCATTCCTGGATGAGCTGAATGTGTTAATTCTGGGGTCAGTGAGCCTGCCTGGAACTACGGCCATCCCAGGATGGGCAGTCAAAGGCTCTAAGCTCAGGGTCCCTCAGGTGGTGTCTGAGGGCCTCTCCCCTTGGGGTCCCCAAGGAGCAATCAGTCTGCCATGTGGAACCTTTATAAAAGAAGGGGGAAAGGTTAGGTTCTATCTGGTATCCACAAAGCCACTTAGATGAGAAGCTCTTCTGCCTGCATCAGATAATCTCCAACACTAATCACAAATCTGCCCCATCAGTTTCCCATCAGCAACGAGTAGCCAAGTGCAACCTGCTGCTGTTTTTTGTTCACACCCCATTTTTTGAAATCTGTACTCAGTTTGCATATGAACACGTATTAGAACAGTTGTATGTGACGGTAACTTAAACTGGCTTATGCAGAAAATAATTTAAAAGAAAAAAAGTCATTAATTTACTCATTAAACTCAGAGGTCTGGGGATGCCTCTGTCTCAGCCACAGCTGACTCGGTTTCTCCCCGTCTCTGGCTCTTGCTTCTGCCATATTCGCTTCAGTTTCAGGCTTTGTTTTGTGGTCAGGTGGAGATGAGCATCATGGCTCCTACCTCCTCTCTGGTTTCGGGTGCAGCAAGAATTTGCACGTGTCCGGGGCGTGCCCAGATTGAGGACTTGCTCAAGGGCCTGCTCCCATCCTGACGGGCAGGGGGAGGAACTGAGTGGCTCGGGGAGAGGGGGATCATGGGCTCCTCCCCTGGAACAGGGCTTAAGGTCAGCCTGTCTGGGAGCCTGTGAACCAAAGGAGCGGCTCCTCAGAGGACAACAGGGCTATAGTTACCGGGGTGGGGGGGTGAGAATGGATGCTGCCAGAACCCGCAGCAGATGGTCTTGACCTCACACAGCTGCTAAGTGGAAGGGCTGGGGCCGCACCGGGGGCTGCGGCCTGTCCACGTCCCAGAGGCCCCATGGTGCCTGGCAAACAACAGGCGCTTCACGCACACCTGCCTGTTGAATGAGTTTCCTGTCACTGTCCTCTGCTCTCCCGCCTTATGGGAACCCTGATTCTCTAGGTATTAACAGTCGTTCCTGATGGCCACCCAGCACCTAGCCTCTCCCCCTCCACAAATGAGGTCCCATCCTTGTGGGTGAAGCCCTCCTGGTCTCCCTTCATCTTTTGCAGCAAACCTCGGCCGGAAGTGAAACACCAGGAAAGAATCCAGCCTGTTGTGTTATGAACACACACATGTACACACACACACACATGCACAGACTATGGGTTTTTGACACATTCTTTAGATGGGTGATAGTGGTGGGAGAAGCTACAGGCTGTGTCATATCTCTGAGGCCTGGGGGCTATGCAGGGGCTCCCATCCAGAAGTTTCCCCTGGATCAGGGCACATGGGGATAGAGTGGCCTGGGGTAACAGGTGCCCATCAGCTCAGGGCTGTGCACATGGAGTCTGGTACCAAGTGGAGGATGAGAGGCAGGAGCTGGGAGCTCAGCTTTGAGGGAGCAGATGGGCTATGGTTGTCACTCCTGGGGACGTGCTGATGGGGGTGGTTGCAGCTCCCTGGCTGATCGGTGCTTCCCGACCCTGAATCTAACGATGGACACAACCAGGGGCTTCAGAATCACATCCTGTCACCCCCCTGCAGCTGCGCTCTCTTAGCTCAGGCTGCCAGGACAGAACACCATAGACTGGGTGGCTTAAACAGAAACATATTTCTCACAGTTCTGGAGGCCCGAGATCAAGGTGCCAGGAGAGCAGGCTGCATTCGGAGGCCTCTTCTCTTGGCTTACAGTTGACCACTATCTCACTGTGTGCTCACATGACCTCTTCTTTGTGCGTGGAGGGAAAGGGAGGGGGGAGAGAACAAGCAGCCTCTCTGGCATCTCTTCTTATAAGGGCACCAATCCCACCATGAGGGTCCCAGCCTTATGACCTCATCTAGCCGTAATTACCTGCCAAAGGCCCCATCTCAAACACCATCACACTGGAGGTTAGGGCTTCAACATAGAAATTTTAGGGGGACATAATTCAGCCTATGGCAGATGCTAAGTCCCCTCAGTCTGGCTTCCAGTCCAATCTGCCAGGCACCCTGTGCCAGTTTACAAATGACGCTAAAGCCCGAGGGCAGAGTGCCTGGTCCAGGTCTCAGAGCCTATGTGCAGTGGAGGCAGGACTGGGACCCAGGATCACCTGGCTCCAAAGCCCGTATACTTAATCATCGAGCTCTATAGCTCTCCAAGGGCCAGCACTCTGCACAGATGGCACGCTTCTGAAAGCCAGACCCATGGTAGGGAAGCAACAGATTAGGTTAGGATATTACCAATTGAGTCAGCTGATTTGTTTGAGACCGGAAAACAAGGGGCAGTTATCGCAAAGAGAAAAAAGGCGGAGAGAGAAGCAAACGCTTCTATTCTGTCCTTTGTTAGCGTCGGGCGGGGCAGGAGGTGCCAGCCTTGCTGTCTCTGCATCTCTGGTGCCTGTCACTGTGCGCCACACATACTTAGCGCTGGGTCCATGTGGGGAGGAGGAGGAATGGAAGGCAGGGGAGGGAGGCACGAGGACCTCCTACCACATGCTTCTTGGCAAGAACCACATTTTCTTAAACTCTAATTCATGCTTAAGGTCCAACGAGTTTTGTTTCATATTATTTTTCCTTACTTTTTTTTTTTTCTCTCATGCTCAACTTAGAAAAATTGCAAACATAGAAAACTATAAAAAGCAAAAACCACCCACAGACCTGTTAAAATCTGTGGCTGTTTTTCCTTCCAGTCTTTTTTTAATGCTTCTATTCATTTTTTTATAATTTTAACATAGGTAGACTCATACTATATATGCTCCACATTTGAAGACATAATTGCTGCAAACAACATTTCTCCCTTCATTAGGTACACCATGCACACTGTCAAAGGTGGTGCTTCTTGTTGTCTCCTTCCAAAGGCACTTGCTGATCCACTTCTCTGCTGGCTGCAGGACACAAAGAGTAGAGCCCAGGCCCAGGCCACTGTGACCAGCTGGAATTCCGGGATGTAAACATGAGAGGGGGTGATGGTGCTTTTTGGGTTCAAATCCTCATTTTACAAGAGAGGACCCTGAAGTCTGGAGAATTGAAGGGCCAATTTCTGGTCACTCTCCAGCACCCTGGTGGCTATCCCTAGCTGGGTTTTATACATTTGATGCCGTTTGCCCAGACTCGAATATTCTCCCTTTGCTCTTCTACATCTGCCGTCCTCCCTTCGGCGTGCTCTGAGCTCTGGACAGCTGACCTGTGGGTGCCCATCACCCTTGCCCTGTGGCTTCTGGGTGATTTCAGCCAGTGGGAAGACTGGCAGGAGGTTGAAGGAAGGAGAATGGGCTGGGTTGTCACCCTGAAGCTGTCCCTTCCAGGCCTTGGTTTGGCAGTGACTGGTTCTTCTTCTGAAGGTGTCTTTGTCTGTTGGGGCTGATATAACAAAATACCATAGACTGGGTGGCTATTTAACAGCAGAAATTTGTTGCACACTGTTCTGGAGGCTGGGAAGTCCAAGATCAAGGCACCAGCAGATTCAGTGTCTGGTGAGTGCCTACTTTCTGATTCATAGATGGTGCCTTCCAGCTGTGTCCTCACATGGTAGAAGAGGCAAAGGAACTCCGCTGGACCTTGTTTATAAGGGCACTAATCCCATTTGTGAGGGCCCCACCCTTGTGATCTAATCACCTCCCAAAGGCTCCACTTCCTATCGCCATCACATTGGGGATTAGGTTTTGCTATGGTTTGAAAGTGTCCCCTCCAAAATTCAGGTGTTGAAACTTAATGGCCATGTGAGGGCATTAAGAAGTGGGGCCTTTAAGAGGTGATAAGGCCAGGGGGGCTCCTCTCTGGTAACTAGGATTAAGACTCTTATAAAAGAGGCTTCACACAGCGTTCAGCCAGCTCACCCTCCTGCCTTCTGCCTTCTGCCACGTGAAGGCACAGTGTTCCTCCCTCTGGAGGGTGCAGCCCGCACCAGATAACTGAACCTGTGGCGCCTTGACCTTGGGACTTCCCAGCCTCCAAAACCATGAGAAAATAAATTTCTGTTCTTTATAAATCACTCAAGTCTCAGGTATTTTGTTATTGCAGCATATGTGGACTAAGGTTTCAACACGTGAATTTCAGGGCCACACACATTCAGACCACAGGCCTCGGCTCCTTCGCGGTGGCCCTCTCCTACAGGTCTTGCTGGATTCTGGTAGCAACTCCCCTCTCCTTGTCCTTCCAGAGCTGGGAGAGATGAAGGCTTCCCAACGTTGCTAGTCCCTGGGTGCATCACCATACCATGATGGTTTCCCTGAACTGTGCCCTTCTGCATACAGATATTCATAAATAAATCCCCAGCAATCACCCCTTTCAGGGTGCCTCCTCTGGGTGCACCCAACCACACCCAATCACACTGTGCTAAGCACCTCCCATCCTAGCTGTTACCTGTGCTGTTATCTTATTTTCTTCACAGCCCCAATCACTGTTGGAAATGAATTTGTGTGTCTTCCCTGGTCTGTGATCTCCATGAGGTCAGGGGCCTCGTCTGCCACTATATCTCCAGCAACAGACACAGGCCTCATAGTAGGAGCTTGATCCTTGGTCATTAAGATGACTGAGTAAGTAAATGGCAAAGTCAGAACTCAAATGTGGATGTTTTGACTCCTAACTTAGTGTTCTCCCATCTTCTTATGTTTCAGAAGGAGAATGAATGGAAGAGTCTGGGGTCTGCCCTGCCCTGAAGAAGTGTATATTCTAGTACAATGTAATTATTAATATTATTCAATAACAATATACAATAGCTACTATTTACTAGACACCTGCCCAGATCCAGGTGCTGGGCTAAGCCCCCTCCCCCATCATCTCCTACGGACTCTCACGACCACACTGCAGGATAAGGACTGTTGTGAACCATCGACAGGTGAGAAACTGAGCCTGAGGACTAGCTTGTCCACACTGCACCCTAGAACAGAGCCTCATGCACATGCTCTGGCTCCCAGCTAACACGTCGACAGGATGAAAGAGTGTGAAGTGTCTACCTCCAGCACAGGAACTTGCTGGTATGGAGAAGCCCTGTGGCTTGATGTAGCCTCTTATGGCCACTCTCATAAAGTCCCAGCAGCCTGGGCGCTGGGAGCTCTTGACCTGCGGGATCTCCTCCTCCTCCCAAGTTGGCCTACTTGAGCCCCAAACTCTGGGCATGTTTCCCTGAGGAATGTGGGAGGAACCAAGGAGTCTAGTCCACACACCGACTCCCTTGGCACCACTGTGTGCTGGTCAGGAGGATGGGTGCTGGTCAGGGGGATGGGTGCTGGTGGGGGGGATGGGTGCTGGTCGGGGGGGATGGGTGCTGGTCGGGGGTATGGGTGCTGGTCGAGGGGATGGGTGCTGGTCGGGGGGTGGGTGCTGTCAGGAAGCAGGAGGATGGGTGCTGGTCGGGGGGGTGGGTGCTGGTCGGGGGGATGGGTGCTGGTTGGGGGGGTGGGTGCTGGTCAGGAGGCAGGAGGATGGGTGGTGGTCAGGAGGATGGGTGCTGGTCGGGGGTGTGGGTGCTGGTCGGGGGATGGGTGCTGGTCAAGAGGCAGGAGGATGGGTGCTGGTTGGGGGGGTGCTGGTCAGGGGGAGGGTGCTGGTTGAGGGATGGGTGCTGGCATGGACTGACAGCAGTGCTGAGGTGAGCTGAGTCCCAGGCCTGGGTCTTGCCAGCCTGTCTCACTCGCCTGAGGTCACAAGGCCGACGCCATGGAAGAACCAGGACTCGAGCTGGGGCCGATTCTGGAGCCCTGCCCCTGATCCACACTTGCCTCAGAATAGGCACAGCCGGCGCCTCTGGGCAGCACGGTAATTATGGCAGCTGCCACTTACTCACAGTCTCAGGCTGCCAGCCCACTGGGAGGGAACCCTCTGAGACTCACCGCCTCCCGGCCATCGGGCCCATGGCTGTGACATGCTGGGGGTGGGGTGGCGGATGAGCTGTTCTCTGTTCTCAGGCCACATGGAGAAAGGCAGAAGCCAAGAGCAGGGCAGGCTGGCTTTCCTCCTGGGCAGTACCTGCGGCAGCCCTTGCACACCATCCCTGAGGGCATCGCCGATGCCTTTCCCGGGCTGCAGTGAGACTTGCCGGTCCCCACACAGCACATCCCATGGGGCTGTAGGCATTTATAGCACTGAGAGCTCCGGCCAATTCCAGACCCCGGAGCATTCAATTCCCAAGTCTGAGCCAGAAGATTCTGATTCTGGGCCACATGGCACCAAGAAGGCAGGAAATGGTGAGTTGTCCAGACCAAGGTTCAAAATCCCCGCTCTGCACACACCAGCTGTGGGAGATCTCCAGCCAGTCACTTGGCCTGCCTGGTCCTTAGTTTTCTCATCTGATAAATGGTTTTCTCATCAGTAATAACACCAATATCTCAGGATTGTCACAGGATTACAGAGGGCAAGGCACGTGGAACCCACTGAGGCTCTGAAACCCACGTGGTCCAGTCTTGGGGCAGGGTCTCAAAGAAACACAGCACACTAGAACTCCAGGGTGCTCGAGTCTCCTGAAGAACACAAGGGGGATGGTATCTAGGTACATATGCCACAGCCACTTCTGGAAAAGTCCCTGTCCTCTGTAACACCAAGCAACTTCCATGAGATGCTCACACCATTTTACAGAAAACCTCCCCTTCCTCCAAGCATGTCTGCTCCACCTCTGCCGGGCCTCTGCACTGCGGCCAGGGCCCAATTCCAGAAGGCACCACTCACAGCGCGTTGAACAGGCAAGGTGGCACAGCAGGCCTGCTGCCACCTGCCACAAGACGTGCTGCCATTGACCCTGCTTCCTGGGCACAGTTCTTTTTCTATCTGTCCAGCAACGGCAATTTCCTCCAGGGAGGGTGTGGAAGGAAAGAGAGTAGGCACCGCCAGAGCTCTCTCTAGCAGGCCTGGAATAGCTGGGAACATCCACATTTTCATACCTGTGGTTCTATCACACAGGTAAAGCACTCAGCACAGGATGAGTCCTCTCAGGTGGCATTTCTAGAACTTTCTAATGGAAAGGTTGTGCTGCAGTTTTCTATCTAGGCTAACTGTGGGCTTGAAAAATGCTTCCAGTCAAGGATGAAAGAACTCAGAATGAAGTAGTCTGGGCCGCCCTCACTGTCCCTGTGGGACCATTTAGCCTGCGTGGTCCCATGCAAACAGGATGGATGGTTCCGGTATTTTCCAGGTGACGGATTTGGGTCTGTCTGCAAACCTTGGCTGAACTACTCTGGACAAGGATCAGAACAAGCAGGCCAGCGGCAACATTCTGAAGCCAGAAAGCACCCAGGCGTAGGCTCCCTGGGCAGCGAGTCCCTGGAAACGGTGCAGCCTTGTTCTCCAAGGCCAAGGTCTGCGAGGAGACCGATGCTGCAGGACCGGCAGGCCAGAGAGCTGCCCGGGATGCCAGGAAGGGCACCATGACACACTGGAAATGCCATGGGGGGTGGGGACAATCATATGAATTAACCAGAGCTCTTCTCTTCCTGAGGAGGCCACGTGTGGGGTAGGAAGGAACGCTTTGGTAGGCCTCTTGATTTGGACTTGTAGCCTCCAGAACTGCGAGAGAATAAATCTCTGTCGTTTTAAGCCATAGTCTGTGGTACTTTGTTTCGGTAGCCGCAAAAAACAAGCCCAGTGCTTCTGCCAGGAGGGCATGGCAGGCTTGTCCAGAAGTGACGTCCCTGTCTGGCCCAGCGTGCCTGCCACCGCCAGAGCGTCTTTCCACGAGGAAATTCCACAAACACAACTCGGAGAATTCTGCAGTCTGACAATCCAGCCCTGGTTCCCCATCTGTGAAAGGGGGGGGCCTGTATGGAATTACCTCTCTCCAAATTCTAACTTGTTTTGATTTTATAAAATCCTCCCGTCCACAGTCAGAAAATAGAGCCAAAGGATTGTCAACCTTTGACAGCTCTCACTCTGTGTACTGGGCAGGGTCCTAGCAGACTGACGGGAGGTATCTGTCCCAGGGCCGTGCAGCCTGTGGACTCCTGCGATGCTTCCTCTCTGTCTGCCCTGGAGGAGCCAGCAGCATCCAAGTGACATTTTGATGGCTTGGCTGCTCTGGCACTCATGACAAAATATAATTCCCAGCATAAATCCAGTTTCCACTCTAGGCTGGGATCTCCTGTGATGCTTTCCTGTATAAATATCACTTCTCAGGCATTAAAAGCCCTGGTGTTGAGACATTTCTGATATGGAAGATTTTACCCTCTCTATTATTTATGATGTTGCCTCTATTAGCTTTTCTCCTCGATATGAGATTTAGGGGCAGCCAAATCTACCTGCTCTTTCCATTCCCCGAAAGCACATGGAACTGAAATGGCAACAGAGAACCAGGGAGTGACCTGATGCTGGAGACTCTAATCTCTCACCGTTTGTTTAGATAACATGAAATTCAGGAAAGATAAAAGTCAATTCCCTCCCCAATGTCAAAAACAAACCAGTGGCATAAGAACAGGACCGCATAGACATGACTGAAGAAGACTGAGGCATTCAGTTCATTTCTAGCTGAAAGAGCGAGCTTCCTGTGTGCGGTTCCTGGACATGCCGATCAAACCTAGCAAAATGCTACTCTGCACGGGGCAGCCGGGTCTGGACAGGCAGGTCGTTCTGCCGTTGACACTTTAGAAGGTCATAGGAACATTAGAAACCATCTGGAGGGCAGTGACAGGGATGGAAACCATATGTGTAAGAGCAACAATCTATGAATTGAGAAAATGAGTTTACCCTTTGAACTAGTGCTACGATTTGCATGTTTGTGTCCCACCCCCCAAGTTCATGTCACCAAGGTGATGGCATTAGGCAGTGGAGCCCCTGGCAGAGCCCTCATTATCAGGATTAGTTCCCTTACAGAAGAGATCATGGAGAGCTAACTAACCCCTTCTACCATGTGAGGACACAGTGAGAAGACACCATCTATGAACCAGGAAATGGGCCCTCACCAGACAAGGAATTGCTGGCAACTTGACCTTGGACTTCCCAGCCTGCAGAACTGTCAGAAATAAATTCCTGTTGTTTACAAGCTGCCTAGTTTATGGTATTTTGTTATAGCAGCTTGAACAGACTAAGACAACCAGTGATTTCATTTCTAGAGCTCTTGCTGAATTTGTTTCCTATTGCTGTGATAAATTACTACCAACTGAGTGGCTTAATGAACACAAATTCATAATCTTACAGTTCTGGAGGGCAAAAGTCCAAAACGGGTCGGCAAGGCTGCATTCCTTCAACCGGCCCAGGGCAGACTCCATTTCCTAGCCTTTTCTGGCTTCTAGAGGCTGTCCACGTAATTTGGCTTGGGGCCCCTTCAGCAATGATGTCACTCCAACCCCTGCCTCTGTCATCGGATCTTCTGCTTTCCCTCAGCTTCCTGGTCACGTTAGCTGCTCTGACTACAACCCTGTTGCCTCCCTCTAACGAGGTTCCTTATGATTATACTGGGCCCATCCCATAACTCAGGATGATGCCCCATCTCAAGAGCCTTAGTTTAATCACACCTGTGAGTCCCTTTTGCCATGCAAGATAACACAGTCCCAGGTTCTGAGGATTAGGATGTGGGCATCTTTGGGAGGCCATTATTCTGTCTACCATGCTTGCTCACCTATAGAACACACAAGTGTGCAAGGGTATAGGTACAAACATTGAAATCATAGAGACAACATCTGACTACAGGGTTTCTGTTGAACAACGATGCAGCCATTCTATGGACTACTCTGCAGCCATAGAAAGAATGAGGGAGATGACATGGAACATATCTGTGGTGTATTCTGAATAAGGGAGGCAAGTTTCAGAAATTAATAATTCATTGTTTAACAAATATTTTTCAATGCCTACCATGCTCCAGGAGCTGGGAGCACAGCTATAAATTGAACAGGAGAAATTCATGTTCCTTTCCTGCATAAAAACTATATATGGAAATATGTGTGTTCATGGAAAAAATGTCTCATCTGGAAAGTAAATGCTAAGTTGTTAATAGTAAGTATGTCAGGAGGAGAAGAGTGGGGAGTTGCAATGGGGAGGATTTGTCCATTTTATTTGGATGTTTTCATATTGTTTTATCGTTTTCAACAAGTGTTTATTTTTCTACTAAAAAATGAAAATGAACTTAGGTACAGTTATCCGGACACAAAGTAGTTACAGATAGACTCCCATTGCATAGTGTTCAAACTGCACCATCTGAAAACAAGAAAGGAGGAAGAAAAAGAGGAGGAAAGAAGAAAGGAGAGAGAATGGAAACAAAGAAAGGAGGGAAGGAAAGGAGGAGAAAAAGAACAAACTGATAGTGTTAACTTGGAGAAGGGAATGCTCGTGGGGCACTTAGCCAAGGCACTCACGGTACAAAGCATCCCTCCCCCACCCCCTGCAGGAACTGGCAGCTCCTCCAGATATATTTCTTCTTATCCTCTCTTTCGACACCTGGCCCTGTACCCGAACACAGTAGGTGAGCTGTGACATATTGTCAACAAGCCACGCAGCAAATGGAAGTGCTGGTAATGGTATAGATGCCGCTCCATCATGTCAGGGTTCTTCTTTGACCCCCTAGGTCAACAGGTGCATCCACCAGCCTCAATTCTATACCAAGATTCACCTCCCCTTGTTTTTTTTTTTTTTGAGACAGAGTCTAACTCTGTTGCCTGGGCTAGAGTGCCATGGCGTCAGCCTAGCTCACAGCAACCTCAAACTCCTGGGCTCAAGCAATCCTTCTGCCTCAGCCTCCCGGGTAGCTGAGACTACAGGCATGTGACACCATACCCAGCTAATTTTTTCTATATATATGTTTTTAGTTTGCCAATTAATTTCTTTCTATTTTTAGTAGAGCCAGGGGGTCTCACTCTTGCTCAGGCTGGTCTTGAACTCCTGACCTTGAACGATCCTCCCGCCTCGGCCTTCCAGAGTGCTAGGATTACAGGCGTGAGCCACCGCGCCTGGTCTCACCTTCCCTTGTTTACAGTGATTTCAGCTCAATCTGGTCATTCCCAAGCCCCTGGAACTTCCTAGAGTATTCGAGGCACAGACTCTGCAGTTTGGGGAAATGGGTGGAAATTCTAGGTCACTTACTTCAGCTATGGTGGTCCTCAAGATGAACGTGTAGCTCACTGCTTCTTTGCCCTGAACTGCAACCTCTGAGCTGGTCTTTCTGCCCTCTGCATATGTCTCTGGGGCTGAGGCTTTGTGGCCATGAGGTCTCATGCTCAGGGACCCTCCATCCAGGGCAGTGTCATCTCAGACTTAAATTCCCCTGATAGATACTGTCTTAAAATTGCATACCTGGCAAACAGGCTGTCTGGGAACATGGCCCAGTGACAAAACAAGCATCTGTCTTTTCATTTTATTCTTGGTTTTTACTGTTCTAGGAAAAAAAGACTGGACTTGAGTATCTAAAATATTCACTTATTACTGAAAAAACAAGGAAACTCTGATTTTCTCAGGAAACAGAGTTGTCACTTCCTTTTAGAGCTCCTAAGCACAAACTGAAACAAGGAAAACATAATTTCAATTTGTTCTAATTGTCTCCTTGAAGGCCTACTTCATCTTTCCCAGACCTATAGTTGGATAAAATTAAAACTGCTCCCAAAGTGCAGTTTGATTCAACCTGCCAGGCCCTTCTGACATGTCCCAGGCCCTTACTGCTCTGTCCTCCTCTCCTCCCACTTCCCTGTCACACCCAGGTAGGTTCCTGCCCCAGGCCCTTTGCACTTGCTATTCCTTCAGCCTGGAACACTCCTTCCCCAGGTGTCTGCATGTTTCCTTTCCTCCTCAGATCTTTGCTCCAATGTCACCTTCTCAGGGAAGCTTCTCTGACCACCCTCTTTAGAATTGCAGCTCCCACCCTGTCCCAGCCTCCCAGCCCCCATCCCTGCTTTATTTTTCTCCATAGCACTTCTCACCTCCTAACAGATCACTTATTTAGTTTACTGTCTACCCCCTTTCTAATGGAAACTCCATGAGGGCAAGGATTACTGTCTATTTTGTTTACCATTGTAAACCAGTCCTAGAATAATCATTGAATCTGAATCTTTACAGAAGATTTTTACTTCTTTTTTTTTTTTTTTTTTTTAGATTTAGGGTCCCTCTCTGTCATCCACGCTGGCATGCAATGGCTCAATCACAGCTCACTGCAGCCTCAAGTGATCCTCCTGCCTCAGCCTCCCAAGTAGCTGGGACTACAGGCATGTGCCACCATGCCTGGCTAATTTTAAAATTTTTTTGTAGAGACAGGGTCTCACTATGTTGCCCTGGCTGGTCTTAAACTCCTGGCCTCAAGCAATCCTCCTACCTTGGCCTTCTAAAACGCTAGGATTACAGACATGAGCCACCACACCCGGCTGAGTTTTGCATTATATCTCCAACACCTTATAAATATGCTAATGATTTGACCCAGCTATTCCACAGCTAGGAATTTGTCCCTGAGAAGTAATCACAGATGTGTGCAAGGATATGGTTAGAAATGTTACAAGAGTAAAACACTGGAAATAATAGGAGCTGGCATTTAATTACCACTTATCGTGTACCAGACTCTATAGCAAACATTTTATGCATATGAACTCATTTAAACCTCACAGCAACCCTGGAACCCACTTATTATTATCTGGATTTTACAAGTGAGGAAACAGGCAGAAGGTCTGAAGAGCATGGAATAGAGCCAGGATATGAAGTTGTGTGTCTGCCCCAAAAGCCCATACGCTTCACCATGCTCCAAACAAAGGCATTCAATGCAACCACTTAGAATGATATTGTAGATAAGGGATTTTGTCCCTGAACATCTTAGTGGGAGGGTGATGGATCCCTGAAATTATATACAAGTTTTGTGTTCACACACGTTGCTGGGAAGAGGACGGCTTCGCCAGATTCTCAGAGGCATCGAGGAACCAGGCTTATAGAACAATCCTTCTACATAAATAACTTCATGGGTTGTCAATGTTGTCTTAGCAGTCATTAAAAACTTTTTTAACTTCTCTCTTTCTACATAAGCTTTCTTCTTCTTGCTCCTAAACCCATTAACAACTTACTGTAGAGGAACTTACGGTAGGGGAATCTTTAATGACTTGGAAAGATCTTCGTGATATATAGTTAACTGCAAAATGCAGGTTACTAAAGAGAGTCTACATTATGACCACATTTTCATAAAAAATTCATACGTGCAAATATGCACGGTAAAAGGACTCAAATAGACAACAAATGTTAACAATTGTCATTTTGGGGTGATGAAATCATGAGTGTTTTAAAACTTCTTTCCTGGTCTCATTTGTGTTCTTTACATGTTTCCAAGAATATGAATTACTTTTGTAATTGAAGAGAATTTTTGGTAAGAAAAAGGTAGCGTTTGGGAAGATAATTTGGTAGTAGCTTATTAAAATTTTAAAGTACATACCCTTTGATCCATCAGTTCCACTTCCAGGAGTCTGATCTATAGAAATCTTTGCACGTGAGTCTGAATGTAAGTCCAGTGACGTTCACTGCAATGTTGTGAAAATTTATCAACAGCCCAAACAAACCCTTCAGAGAAGGTGAGTGTTTAAATAAAATGTGGTATCTCCATACTCTGAAAAACTCTGCAGCTGTTTGAAAACAAAAGCAAACAAAAAATAAGGTAGCTAGATCTCTGACAAGATAAATTGCTAGGTTAAAAAAAAGGGAGGTTACAGAACAGAGTATATAATAAGATTCAACCTACATAAAGGACTTGTGAGTGTGTGTGTGTGTGTATGTGAGAGAGAGAGAGTGTGTGTGTAAAGTCGCTGACAGGGGCTGGAAGGAGTTTGTTTGTTGACAGTGTTGCCTCCAGGGAAGGCACTGGGAACTGGTGTGGGGTGTGGGAGGTGATGGTGAAGAGGACTTTCTGTTTTGTTCTGGATTATCTGAATCTTTTACAAGTCTGTCTATGCCTGACAGTGTATTATTTATGTAATCAATTTTAAAGTACACAGTAAAAATAAGAAAGAGTTTTAAAATACCCCCCACTCCACCTCTAAATGTTTCCTCCTCATTGAGATGCTCAAGGGCTTCATTTGCAAAGTGCAGGAAGTTTCAGGAAGGGCCCATAGATCCTGGCTCCCGTCAGGGTCGGAAACAGGCTCGGTCCCCAGCAAGGGACAAACGGTCATGTAAAGAGTGGCTCGGCCACACGGGGCATGCTCTATGTCCCGAGCAAGAACAGTAGTTGGGAAGATTGTGGAGCAGTGTGGAAAGCAAGTGACAAAAATCAAGACGGAAACTGCACAGCGCTGCTGGGTGTACAGCCAGGCGGGGTTCGCGCATGCCCAGGATAAAGGTCGGAGAGCTGCAGATAGCCAGGGGGTTATGGCACCTTGGCCTAAACGTGTCGCTCCCTGGGGCTTCTCATCAAAGTTCTAAAGCTAAAGACCTTCGTTGGAGTCCTGAGTCATCAGGAATCCAGTTGTCCCCACACCCTCTGGGCGTCCCCACTGCTGCCCCCTGGTACCTTCATCTCTCACCTCCATTAACACAGTAGCCTCCTAAGGGGTCTTCGGGTCTCCGGTGGTTTTCCCCAGCCGTCCCTGCAGAGCCCACCTGTGCCCCCAGAGCAGCCGCAATGGCCTCTGACCTTACTCAGGTCGTGTCAGTGCCCTGTGTCCCTGCTGCGTTTATAATAAGATTCTTGATCTAAACTCTGACCCCACTGCCTTCTCTTCTTGCATTACTTGTCCCAGCCGCCCTGACCCTTCTCTGTTCTGGGCCCCCTATGCTGTTGCCCACCCTGGGGACTCTACACTCCCTGCTCACCCCGCTTGGACCCTCCAGACCTCTGTGTGGTCCGGGGCTCCTCAGCCTGCCCCGAGGACCCCATTTAAAGTGCATCCAACCCTCTCGCCCTGGAATCTATCATTTCAGCCTGTTTATCTTCCTCAGGGTTCTACCATTATCTGCCATCCTCAGTTTTCCTTGTTTATTCCCCATCTGCCCCACGAGCCAGCATTAGTCAAGGACTTACCGTGTGCAGGGCGCTGCTTGAAGCGCTTTGCAGACAACCCACTTAATGCTCCTCTAGACCCTACGGGGTAAGCATGGCTATGATGCCAATTTACAGGAGAGGAAAGTGAGTCACGTGACTTTAAAACAGCAAAGCTGGGATTTGAACCCAGGTGCTCTCAGCCTAAAGCCTGGGCCACTAGTTCCTAAATGATCCTGCCTGAAACTACTAATGAGATAAAAACCGACACCTTATTTACTTTTTGAAGATTCAAATTGGCTTGAGGAGCCTGCCGCACCCACGGGACCCCTCAACTCACCAAGATTTTCCTGCCCACAGGGATCTGGGGGGGTGTGATTTGACCTGTTTTTCCCTGGATGGGGAGGGATCAGGCCATAATTGATAGAATTCTACAGCTTTTTATTGACAGTCTCAAAATATTGACTCCATAAGCTCGTTTCCCTTATGTAATAATTCTCAACCGGGTGCCACTAAAGGACACCACGCCAGCACTGGTGGCATTGAAGCCCTGGCAGTGCCTCCGATTGCAAAAAATAGGGGACCCAACGCCTATTTGGGTTCTATTTTTATTGAAACCCCATTAGCTTGTTTCCATCAGAGCAATTAAAGTGTCGACAGCGCTGTGGAGGAGGTGGTTTTTGTGAGCAACTGTTCCCAGGCAGAGAACTTTCTTTTCAAAAGGACCCCAGGAGGTTGAAGTCTCAGGCTTATTCTCAGCCGCAAGGTGGGTTTTCTTGGCGGATAATTTGGTAACATCCTCTGCAGCTGGTCTTGAGTTAACTGAGGTTGAAGATAACCTAATTTCCCTACTCCTTTTCTTTCGGATTTTATAACTCAAAACCAGTTTAAAGCTTTCTAACTGCTCCAGCGAATGTTAATTCCTTTCACACCTTGCCTGAGGCACATGGAGGCCAAGTGTGAAGTTTCACTGGCTGAGCTGTAGACAGCATTTCTGTCTCTACCTTTGCACCTTGAAATCAGCTAAATCCAGGCAAGCTGGGCCCTGTCCTCGTTCCACGCCTGGGTGGGTCGCTGGGTGGGTGCAACCCACTGGCTGGGATATGCCCCCCATGGCGTGACTCTGCAACTTAACTCTGGGGCGTGTTCTGGGACTGGACAGCTGCAATTCAGTGGCCACTAATGGAGCATGTGTAAGGCTCTGTGCTTTGGGGGACTCAGCACATCTGGGGTGAGGCACTAGAATTTGTAGTTCTAATAACGTGCTCCCACTCCCTGTCGGCTCCATCACCCCTCAAAGGAGCTGTTCCTCACTTCCTTCTCCTTCCCTCATCTCCTGTCACTCTTGTCCGTGCTCCTGCCACCAGGCCTGCTTTTGTTCCTCAGGGCACGCCAAGCCACACATCTCTCACCTTTTCCTGCCCCAGGACCTTGGTACTTGCTACTCTTACTGCCTGGAACGATGCCCTTCCCTGGCCTCTTCACCGGGCGGGTTCCACATCCTTCCTCAGAGACACCTTCCCTGAACTCACCATCTGAAGAAGGTCCCCCCCCCCAAAGAAAAAAGAAGGTCCCCTAGCTGGTCCCCTTCACACACGCCCCCTTAATTCACTTTGCAGATCCTACTGCAATCCGGTTCATAGTCCCCCTCAGCCATTAGAATGTAAATTGCACAAGGGTAGGAGGGGTGACCATTCTGCTCCCCACTGTGGACCCCGGGCCCAGCATGGCCCAAGGGAGATCCTCATTGGAAGGGTGAATGGACAGGTGGACAAGTGGGATTAGCTCCTGCTCTCAGGGAAGTCTACAGTAGGAGAGGCCAGAAAGCAGCCAACCCTGCACCGCAGGGGACTGGCTGAGCTGCCAGGGCTCTTCTTTCTGAGAAGCTCTCCTCCCCCAGGCAACCAGCAGCCATCCTTCACTTTGTTTTGAGCAAGCGGGTGGGGGGTGAGGCAGAAGGAGGCTGTTTTTGCAACAGCCAGAGTTGCAGATTAGACACATGTAATCCAATCCAGAGAGCTGCACAGTGTTCTGCCAATTGAGATACCCAGATTAAACAAGCCCAGGGCCCCTGGAGCGAAATGCCATGCAAAATAACTTTTCAAAAATAGCAAGTTGCAATCTCAGGAATGAGCATGAATTGTCAATGACATGAGCAGTGTTTTGAAACAGAAAGAGGAGGCCTATTTATATTGCAGATAATGGTTATGTGACATAGAC
>CAUYPO010111426.1:0-11023 GCA_963574435.1 Cheirogaleus major
GTCCCAGCTACTCGGGAGGCTGAGGCAGGAGGATTGCTCAAGCCCAGGAGTTTGAGGTTGCTGTGAGCGAGGCTGATGCCACGGCACTCACTCTAGCCCAGGCAACAGAGTGAGACTCTGTCTCAAAAAAAAAAAAAAAAAAAAAAAAAGAATTTGTTCTATAAAGAAATAACAGGGGCTGGGCTGGTGGCTCACGCCTGTAATCCCAGCACAGGGATCCCAGAGGCAGAGGCAGGAGAAATGCTTGAGGCCAGGAATTTGAGACCAGCCTGGGCAACACAGTGAGACCCTGTCTTTAAAAAAAAAAATTAGCTGGGCATAATGGCACATGCCGGTAGTCCCAGCTACTAGGGAGGCTGACACAGGAGGATTACTTGACCCCAGGAGTTTGAGGTTGCTGTGGAGTATAATGACACCACTGCATCTAGCCCAGGTAACAGAGAGAGACTTTGTCTCAAAAAAAAAGAAAGAAAGAAATAACAGGTGATGGCCAGAAATAGTACAATTGGGGGCCCAAGACAAAGTAGAGAAACAAGAGAGAATCTGAGTCCTTAGTTTCCACACTGTCCTCACTCTGAGAGCTAGTGATCTCCGTGAAGCTTCATGTGGGAGTAGAACGTTTTTTGATCTGGGAAGGTTTTCCCACAGATGCCACAAGAGCCGCCCTCATCCTCCTTGTGCGAACGTCGGACATGGCTGTCGTGGGCAGCGTGGGAGGCGAAAGATTTACCGCAGTGCTTGCATTTGAAGGGCTTCTCCCCGGAGTGTTGCCTAATATGTGTGCGGAGTATGCTGGAGGCGGTAAATTTCTGCAAAGGACAGAAAGCACAAGAAAAACCAACTTCATGAGCTGGACAATGAATTAGACAGAGGGGTCAATTTCACTGTTATTGATACTTACAGATGAACCTTGGATTTGAAGGCTATAGAGCACTCACGGTGGTCAGCAGTAGCCTTAATCAGAAAGGACTTGACTGACTTGCCCTTCTGGCCGGTTGCACTGTGATATTGGAGCAGCGGTTCTCCAGTGATTAACATCACCTGGATGTCTAGTTAAAAATGCAGATTGCCAGCCCTGCCCCAGAAAGTGTGACCCAATAAATCCGTCATGAAACTCAGGAGACTGCATTTAAACAAGCAATTCTAAGGCAGGTGGTCCCAGGACCACACTTTAAGACAAACTACCTTAAAAGAAGCCAGTACTGTCCAATGTCTTTGCATAAGTCAATACCTTACTGGTTTTCTTCTTCTTGTTTAAACTTATATATTTACACTGTTTCTCTCAATGGTATATCTTACAATCCCGTTGCACAACATCACAACCAGGATATTGGCACTGCCATAGTCAAGATACAGAATATTTTTCTTATAAGAATCCTTCGTATTGCCCTTTCGTAGCCATGCCAAGTTCCTTTTCGCTTCCAATTCTTTCTGAAGCTGAGGCCATTACTAATTTGTTCTCCATTTGTATAAGTTTAGCATTTCAAGGATGTTATATAAACGGAATCATACAGTATGTAACCTAAGATTTCCTTTTTTTTTGAGACAGAGTCTCACTCTGTTGCCCAGGCTAGAGTGCTGTGGCATCAGCCTAGCTCACAGCAACCTCAAACTCCTGGGCTAAAGTGATCCTTCTGCCTCAGACTCCCAAATAGCTGGGACTACAGGCATGTGCCACCATGCTCGGCTAATTTTTTCTATATATTTTTAGTTAGCCAATTACTTTTCTTTCTATTTTTAGTAGAGATGGGGTCTCACTCTTGCTCAGGCTGGTTTTGAACTCCTGACCTTGAGCAATCCGCCCACCTCGGCCTCCCAGAGTGCTAGGATTACAGGTGTGAGCCACCGCGCCTGGCCTAGGATTTGCTTTTCTCAGCATAATTCTCTGGAGATTCATCCAGGTTGTTGTGTGCATCAACCTTTCATTCCTTTTTTGTTGCTGAGTAGCCTTCAGCAGTAAATGCACAACAGACTGTTTCACTCACCTGCTGAAGGACACTGGGTTGTTCCCAGTTCTTGGCTATTATGAATGAAGCTGCTATATACATTTGTGCACAGGTTTTCATGTGAACGTATGAGACTTCACATCCCTGAGATAAATGCCCAGGAGGGCAATTGCAGGGTCCTTTGGTAGTTACAAATTTAGTGTTTAAATAAACTACCAAATTATTTTCCCTAGTGGCTGTAACATACTGTTTTTACATATCTTTTCTAGGCCACTTCTTCTCTTTCTCTTACTTATAACCTTTCCCCTCATTCACTTCAATACTATTTTCTGACCTTTGTCACTTTGAGGTAGTATATTAGATATAAGGAAATAACTTCCTTTTTGGGGCCCACTGAAAAACATCAGGTTAAACTGGAGGGCAGCACTCTGGAGGCACCTCCTCCTGCAGTAGCAGGACCTTTCAGATTGGCACATGGAGAGTCGGGTCACTGCTCTGTAAGGAAGGCCACCCAGACACGGCCAGTCTTCCGGTGGAGTAACTGGAGTCCAGTATGCCAGCCATAATGCCAAATCACCAAGTTATGTGATTTAGTTCAGGGAATCCACCATTCTCACATTAGATAGAAGTGCAAAGTGAGGATTGGATTTAGAGCTCCAGAAATAGGATGGTTTATCTTTGCTCTGGAAATTCCATGGGAGAGCATTTACTCCGTCAGAACAGACTGCTTTTTCATACAGTTCTATGGTGCTTTCCTTTGGTTCCTGCTAAGTTCATATAGTTTAGTTATGTCTCAGCCCTGTTTTTCTATGTCGATTATTTTCATTCTATCAACATATACTTTTTTAGAAGTATTAGTTTCCCTAAGTCTGGTAGACCCAATGTTTTATTCCTTTTTGGGAGGTTTAGAAGTCCCCCCAAGACAGCCTATACTCGTTGTATGTCTTAATTGTAAAATGTGTAAATGACTCAATTTTAGAAACATGGTCTATCACCCCCAGTGCTCCCCAATAGGACTTTCTGCAATGATGGAAGCTTTCTGTATCTGTGGTGTCCAATTTGGAGGTCACTAGTCACGTGTAGCCACTGAGCTCTTAAAACATGGCAAGTGCAACTTAGGAAGTGAATTTTCAATTTTATTTCATTTTTATCAATTCAAACAGCCACATACAGTTAATGGCCAACTATGCTTTGGAGAGCATAGATGTATGTCACCAAAATAGGACATGAAGTATTTTGGTATAATACTTCTACAGTGCGGTCAAACTATTGTCTCTATTATAACACCCCCTACCCATGTATTAATATTTGTCTCTCCATTTTTATAACCATATTCTATATAACATATATTAGATGCCATTTCCTCAGTATCCCCCTAGAAGGTTAGATCAACAGCACATTCCCAATTTAAGTCTTCACAGATTAAAGTAGTAGTAATAGTAGCTAACATTTCAGTAGTACTTACGTTTTGCCAACTTGGCAACAGGAGGTCATATGTGATCGTGTTCAGCAAACTCGAGCATATTTGGGGGTGGAAATGAGGATTGGGCTGATATTTGACTAACATTTACCAAGAACTCATTATAATGCTTCAAAAGTTCATACCCATGGATACCCAAGCAGAGCTCAAGACAGATCACTTAAAAGGAGGTTCTATTTACCTTGGTACAATACACACACTGGTATGGTCTGTCTCCAGAGTGGACTCGCATGTGTTTGTTCAGACTTGAAGACTGGGAGAAACATTTCCCACATGTAGAACACTAAGGTGAAAAACGAAAATATAGTTGAAATCATGTCTTCCCCTAACAAGTCCATTTCAACATTACATTTACCTGGGGTGAGAGAACTCTTACATTTATTTTGCGTATGTCTGTAGCTGTCAGATCACCCTTCCCAGGCTGAGGATCTACCTGAGATAGTAGGTTTCTTCAGATCTGAAGTGTGGGAACTGAACAAGAGTGTGGTAATGTGCGGTCTGAATCAGTCCTGCTCTATCAGCAGGTAGCTGGGTGACCACAGCAAATCAGTTAAAGTTGGAGTCTTTGTTCCCCATCTTCCTTGTGGGCAAAATACCTGCTCTGCCTTTCTCCCAGGGGAGTGAATTCCAAGTACTGTGCAATTTACTTAACTAGTACTTATGGAGTGTACCTACTGCGCGCTCCATACTCTGCTAGAAACCAGGAGCTGAAAATCCAGTGGGGATGGTGATCACTATGCAAACCAAAATGGTGCTACAGTGTGGCAGACAATTGTACCTACAAGAAAAGGTAAAGTTTGCGAGGTCCAGTGGGATCACGTGGTAGCTGTGGACAATTTCTGTCATTTCTCTGTACATAGTCTTTCTCGGGCATTCCACACCACGTGAAGGAAGCTACTATAGCGACTCAACCACCGAGAGGTTGCCAGGGACAAAACAGGAAGCTTTTGGTTTCGACATCATTTTTAAATAAATTACATTCACTAAAAAGGGAAAACAACTTTTCTCTGAGAAAGGTTTTCATGCTTCCTTGCCCTAATCCCCGGGTGTACTTGTGGGCAGAGGAGAGAGCAGGTCTTTAGTGGGATTTGGGGTGGATCTTAAGTCTTCTCTAATTTTTCCGTACTGCTTGAAGGTTTAATAATGAGCATCTATTATCTTTACTAAAACAAACAAACAAAAAAAATCACAGGGTTAATATTGCCAAAAGATCAATTATAAAAGGATAGCAATTAGAAAAATAAACTGTTTTTGGAAATTAAAAACAAAACAAGAACCAGAAAAACTGAGGGTGGGATAAGAAAATTCCTTTGAGCTTAGGATTTGCACTGCCAGATTGAAAGAGTCCACTGAGTACAAAATAGCAGGGGATGGTAGGGAGGGAAATGACAAACAATTTGACACTTTGATAAAGAACAATTTCCACAAAGAAGAATACGGGTTATTTACAAATTTTGACCTAAAAATCTATATATACCCAGTAAAGCTCTCAGTGAAGTATGCAAATAAAATAGCCCCAGACAAAGAAGGACTCAGAAAAATTTTCACCATGTACTCTTAAAAACAATTACTTTGAAGATATGCTCCAGTAATGCAATAAAGAATCCAAATGGGCTGGGCATGGTGGCTCACGCCTGTAATCCTAGCACTCTGGGAGGCCGAGGTGGGAGGATCACTCAAGGTCAGGAGTTCAAGACCAGCCTGAGCAAGAGCGAGACCATGTCTATACTAAAAATACAAACAAATTAATTGGCCAACTAAAAACATATAGAAAAAACTAGCCGGGCATGGTGGCACATGCCTGTAGTCACAGCTACTCGAGAGGCTGAGGCAGAATTGCTTGAGCCCAGGAGTTTGAGGTTGCTGTGAGCTAGGCTGACGCCACGGCACTCTAGCCCGGGCAACAGAGTGAGACTCTGTCTCCAAAAAAAAAATACGCAGTAAAACACATTTATAAGAGAGAATGTTGACAGTGGGTGCGGGAAGGGAACGGCACTGAGGCACCTGCGTGAGAGTGTGAACCACACATTCGCTTTCTCTGGAAAGGCCTGACCCCCTGGCTGGGGATGTCCAGAGCAGGGTGCCCACCGCCCCTCCCCCAGGGGGAACATCCAGAGTGGGGTGCCCACTGCCTTCCTCCCCCAGGAGGACATCCAAAGGGGGGTGCCCACTGCCCCCTCCCCCTCCAGCCTAAAGGGCCAGGCAGTGAGGCAGCGCCCTGGTGCCACCTAATGGACACTGCTGGGCCTGCTCGAGCTGGCCCCTTTCTGGTTTGGGGACCTGGACAGGGAAGAGGCCTGATGAGGTGTCCTTCCCTGTCCCTGCCCCACCCCAACACCTGGGCACAAGAGCTGGGGCTGGTGTCCTTACCGGCTGCAGGGTGCCCCCCGCAATGACCACTGCCCGGCACTCCTTCACCACCTGGGCGAAGTGCACGGCTGGATTCAGCAGCAAGAATTTGAGGCTGCTCTGACTGAGGTTGTCTGAAAAGAGGACAGTGACATGTGGGGAGAGGTGGGTGCAGGCCCACCCAGACTTCCAGGGTCAGGGTGAAGGGGATCTCCAGGGGCTCCGTGCACGAGGCTCAAGAGCCAGCACTTTCTCTTTAAATTACATCCATTAAACCTCCAGGACAACCATCCCTCTGAGGTAGACAGTTCTGTCATCTCCCCTTTCACATGGGAACACTAAGGTTGAGAGAGACACTGGTCCAAGTCACACAGCTGGCAAGTGATGGAACCATGCCTCAAACCAAAGCCCATCTCACCTTAACCACCAGGGTATCCCTCGGAACCTTGCTGGAGAGGCCCTGCCCTCCCAGCACCTGTGTCCCCTGTCCCTATCTCCACCACTTGCCCTGGCTCCCAGGGGGCTGCCCTGTTTCCTCCTCCCAACCCAGGAAGGTGTCAAGATGGATGGACAGATTCCTTTTATGCTGTGGCTCCCAGGCTCCAGGCTGCCTCCTGCTTGGGGACAGAGCCTAGCCAGGAAGCACCTAATTACCTTGGCGGCTCAGGATGACCCTCCCATCCTGGTTGGCCGTGGTGAGAGCTGCGAGGAAGCCTTCAATGTGCATCAGTGGGGACGTGGGGGCCCTGGCCTGGCCCTCGTCCACCGGGGCTGCAGGGGCTACACAGAGCAGAGAGGGGAGGAGGCCTCCCTGAAGTCTGGTCTGCACACGAGCAACGGATGCTCTTGCCCAGGCCTGCAGTTGGCTCAGCCCTGCCGCCCTCCTGACTCACTCTCAGTCACCCTGGGCTGCAGGCTCTGCAGGAACTGCTGAAACCCAGCCAGCCTAGGCCGCTCCCGGGAGGACGAGAGGACCGCGCCATATCGTTCTGTGAAGCCGAAGAGCTGGGTCGGGACAGAGAGCCCAGTGGAGAGGCGTGAGCAGCAGTGGAGGGAGGGAGACCAGATGGACCAGAGGCTCCGCCAAGCCACCTCCCTCCACCCCAGCAAGGCCACTGTGCACCAAGGAGCCCAGGGAACCAGGGGACCCTAGAGTTCCCTGAAGGCAGGCCCAAGACAGGGAGCAGGTACCTTTCTGCTGATCATGCTCTTCTCGCAGTACCGCTGCACCTGCAAAACCCAAGCAGCTGCAGGCACGTGCACACACTAAGCAAGCTGTCATCTAAATTTACAAAAAGGCCACCACCTTCCTTCACCCTGGGAGCAGGACGCACTGTCACTGCTTTCTCCAAGGATGCTCAGTAAGAGTTATATCGCCCCTGCTTTCCTTCCAGGGGATAGCATCTAAGCTGTGCCTGGAAGAATTAAGAGTTGAAAAAGGCAAAGGCATAAAGCAGGTGGGCCAGGCCTGCGCAGGGACGGTGGGGGTCAGTGTAGCTGGTGTGCACAGTACGTGTAATTTAGCGCCAGACCTCGGCCTGGGAGGCAGAGATGAGGGGTTTGAAGCCTGTTGAAGACTGCCCTCCCTCAGTGAGCACTCACCAGATGGCGGTTCATAAGGCCTACGAGAAGGGGCACAGGACAGAAGCAAGGGGAGTGGAAAGACAGCGAGAGGGAGACCGGCCTGAGCTCGAGTCGCAGCTATCAGGTGAAGAGGGGAAACTCAGAGCTGTCTGAGGCTACCGGCCTGGCGGCGGTGTGGGTGTGGCAGGAAAAGGGAGAAAGGTATCAAAGATGGTTTGGATTTCTGGCCTGTCAGACAGGGACAATGACAAAGACAATGACCAAAATGGGTGAATCAGGGGAAAGCTGGTTTTAAGGAAGAACGCAGGCAGGATGGAAAGAATGCAAGGCCGAGACAGCGCAGCCAGCCCAGACACCAGCTCTGCCAGGCGCCATCAGCTCACTCGTGGGAGGCCCGTGCACATCACCTTCCCAAGGTGACCTCTCTGAGCCTCGGTTTCCTCTGCTCATGATTGGCAATAGGACACAGTAGCTCGGAGCCACAGAACCTGGCACACCGCCTGGAATACAGTCAGTACTCCATCCACAGCGGCGCCCACTGTTCCTAGAGTCACTAGGTTGGGATCAGGTGGCCCTGGGCACTCAGGCCTGGAGTGAGCAAGGCTCTGAGGCTGTGATCAAAGCCATGGCCCAAATGGGAAGATGAGAGCACAGCCCCCACCACGTCCTCGCCCAGTGCAGCCCCCAAATCAGCCTCCTGCTCCTGTCCAGTCGCCGAGGGGGAGACTGTGCCAGGAGAGAGACAGAGTAGGATGGTGAGGACCCGTGGTCCCCATCTGTGCCTCTGAGACACAAAGGAAGGCACCTTTCTCACCCATCCTGCAACCCCTCGGCTCTAGAATGAAGATTACTTTTCTCTTGCAAGGACGTTGCTTTAATGGTCAAGTAATTACAAATGTCTACGTTTCAGACCCTCAGACTTTACATCACTTGACTGAAGGAATTTGCTCTTCATTCCCTCCCCAAGGTTTTTTTTTTTTTTTTTTGAGACAGAGTCTCACTGTGTTGCCCAGGCTAGAGTGCCATGGCGTCAGCCTAGCTCATAGCAACCTCAAACTCCTGGGCTCAGGTGATCCTCCTGCCTCAGCCTCCCAAGTAGCTGGGACTACAGGCACGTGCCACCATGCCTGGCTAATTTTTTCTATATATTTTTAGTTGGTCAGTTAATTTCTTTCTATTTGTAGTAGAGACAGGGTGTTGCTCTTGCTCAGGCTGGTCTCGAACTCCTGACCTTGAGCAATCCGCCCGCCTCGGCCTCCCAGAGTGCTAGGATTACAGGTGTGAGCCACCATGCCCAGCATTCCCTCCCTAATCTTAACATAGTACTCTGCCCACAGGTGGTGATGAGAAGGAAACTTGATGGGTAACCTATGCAGAAGAAAGCCTCTACCTTAAACAGGTTGATGTTGTCGATCTGGCTCTGAAAGAGGAAGTCGTTAATGGTCTTCAGCTCCGTCCCTGAGAGGAGACAAACAAAGGCCTTGGGAGCCTCGCCAAAGCTCTGGGCTTCATCCCCAGTGTTAAGCTCAGAAGTGGCTCAGGTCAGCCCCAGGCCCTCTGACAGCCACTCTCTCACCTGTCTGCGGGAGGCTCTGCGTGCTGGGATTTTCCTTAATGTTCCCTGAAAAGAGAATCCCAACAGGTCAGGAGGGAGGACCTCTGGCCCTACCGCCCCATCTTCTCACCCTCCGCCCTGCACCCTCAGGTGGGGGGAGCACTCATGTGATCAGATGCCGTTCTGCTTCTCGCCATTTACACAAAGAACCCACGGAAAGGGCAGGAGCATCCAGGAGTCTCAAGTCTGACCCACGTGTCTGCACGTGGGACCAAAGCCTTGTGAGTTTGTTCTTTTGACGCCTGCTCCAGGAGGCGTGGCAAGGTGGCAAGCCAGCGGACCTGCCACTCTACGCAGGACCATGTGGTGAGCCAGTGGCGAGGGGGGGGGGAGGCGAAGGACACCAGCACGAGACCAGATCCCTCAGGAGACCCCACGGGCTTTGTGCCCTTCACTTCTGCGGAAGCCTTCCAAGGGCCACAAGAAACAGGGAGGGCGTGTGGCCCAGAAGAATGCACACCGCGTGGGGGCTGGAGCCAGAGCCCAGTCTCCCCAGAAGGCCCCTGACCCGCAAGCAGCCCCTGCCGAGCTGCAGTTTGCTGGTCTGTGCGGGAGGGCTAAGATGCCCGTGCTGCTCTCCCCGCACCGGCAGACAGCACTGTGCACGTGCGAGTGCCCTGCAAACGCCAAAGCTACACAAACCTTCCCTGCTTATGTTATGATGTGTCGTTACTTGCACCTGCAGAGTAGGGTCTGGCGAGATAAAAAGGACTCAGAACATGGGCAAATAGAGTTCTAAGAAAAGATCTCAGGTCAGACAACTAAGCTATAAAGAATGGGAATTTTCTCAATCAATGACCAAGACAATTCCTAAGGATGCAGAAAATCTAGGCATCCTGCCTGGTATCCAAGAAAAAAGAAAACAGCAAGTTTTGCAGGCCAGATTACCATGAGGGGGGCGCTCTCTTACCCCCCAGCACGGCCACAAACTTCTCCAGCACGTACAGGATCTGTTTGATGTACATCAGGTTCTTGGCCTTCAGACGCTTCCTGAGGGGAGAGCAGTGCACGTGAAGAGGCCATGCTCCAACGACACCTGCCCTCCACCGCCCCCGCCTGGAGAATCTGCATCTGGTGCCTCTCAACAGTCACAAGCGATGGCCCCAGGCCCTCAGAGCCCACAGCTGTGTCCCCAGCATCCCGGGCCTGGGCAGGGAGCACACCATGACAGACGCAGGACATGGACAGCACGCTGACCCACCACCCCACTGCGGGTGCAGGCTGAGGAGGTAACCCCTGTGCTTCCTCTCAGAGGCCGACTTAGGGGCCACTGAGGCTGTGTAGGATTCTCCCCTCCACCTCAGAGGGCAGCGTCTCACCCGTATCGTTCCATGTACTGGAGCAACTGGGAATGGGCCTGGCAGAGCTGGGGAGAGAACACAGAGAACAGATGGGCATGGGGGCAGGCCAGGCTCCGGGCAAGCAGCCAAGGGCTGCCGGTGAATCTTAGACTATGCCTAAAGGTGCCGGTCCCACACACACAGGAGGTGTCCAGGTGAGGAGAGGGGGCTGGGTGCAGACAGAAGGTACGGGTTTAAAGGCCCTTAGGCTGGTGGGAGCTGAGAGAGGGGAAGGAGGGTAAGTTCTGCTCAAGTGTCCACTCTGGGTCAGGGAAAAGTAAGAGGCTGAATCCCTCAGGTACTGGGTTGGGAAAAGACCTGTCGTCTCCAGGAGTGATGCTTCAAGGTCACCATCACATCCTGGCCTAAGGCCAACCCAGGCACTGGTCTGCAGAGGTGGTGGGACGTCGTGGGGGTTTCATGGTCAGAGGTCGGCTCCACACTCACGAGTGTGTGATTTTAGGCTCATTGCTTAACTATCTCGGAGTTCCCGATGTAAATAGGAACGGGGGGGGGGGGGGGGGGGGGGGGGGGGGGGGGGGGGGGGGGGGGGGGGGGGGGGGGGGTTGGGGAGGAAGAAGGAGAGGGAGAGAAGAAGCTGTTCCCAAACCAAGTTCCCCAACAGGGCTTTCAGTCCAGGCAGTGAATCTGCCCCATGGAGTGGAACTTCATGGAATGGAAGGTCTAGGTGAAGCATATGTATGTTTTA